>JAJIBD010022283.1:0-161380 GCA_021461705.1 Cryptotis parvus | reverse complement strand
TTTTACTACTTATGCTGTATCCCCTGTCCTTAGAATCTATACTTTAAACAGACTCCCTGGTTTTTTTTTATTGACTGAGGTTTAATTCTACAACTCCAAACATATATACCTAAATATCTGGGATTCTCTGATTTTTAAATGATCTATCTGTAACACATAAGAGAACATGATTTTTCTCTCTTTTTAAATTGAATCACTCTTAGTACACAACTACAAAACTGCTCATGATCAGGTTTTAAACTTCCTATTTAGCATTCCAAGCACTGCATTTATAATTACTATAAGTATTTAATT
This sequence comes from Cryptotis parvus, assembly GCA_021461705.1. Taxonomy (NCBI): domain Eukaryota; kingdom Metazoa; phylum Chordata; class Mammalia; order Eulipotyphla; family Soricidae; genus Cryptotis; species Cryptotis parvus. Next base: position 161,086 of record JAJIBD010022283.1, on the reverse strand, counting down.
TAAAGGTCATTCATGATTTAAATTGAATACCTATAGTAATTATAGGTATTACTATAGGTGATGAACGACCTAAAACCTGAGCTGCGCAGGAGGAAGATAGCGACATGGAATGCCTTCAAATGCATTGAAGAAATAGCTAAAAAGACAAAGAACCTCTGACTCGGGCACAAATCTTAAACTCCACCGTTCTCCCTGCATTAACATACGCCTCAGAGACCTGGGCCCTATGAAAGCAGGATGAGAATGCTATTTGGGTCTCCCAAAGAAGAATCAAAAGAGGTATGCTTGGAATATCAGGCCTCACTCAAGTGAAAGAAGGAATCTGGAACTCCGACCTCACGCCTGATCCAGAGTCAGGGATGCTGTCTCATTTGCCAAGGCATGGAAAATCAGATGGGGGCCGGAAACATAGCCCAGCGAGTAGGGCGTTTGCCTTGCATGCAGCCGGCCCATGCTGGCCGGGGTTCGATCCCGGCATCCTATATGGTCCCCGAGGCACCACCAGGCATAATTCCTGAGTGCAGAGCCAGGAGAAACCCCTGAGCATTACCGGGTATGACCCCAAAAAAGCAAAAAAAAAAGATCACGTGGCCGCCCACCTACAAGATGGTCAGACTTCTTCGTCCAGACCCTGAACGAATGGTTTGAGGCTCTTTGTATTCCTGAAGCAACCAGATGCCATTGGGCTACACTGGCATGTGATAGGGTCAAATGGAAATGTTACTGGTGCCCACTCAAGCAAATTCATGAATAACGGGATGTCAAGTGATCAAGTGATTCAATTTAAAGACTTGAAAATTTAGATTTTGTAATCATCAAAATGTTTTGCACTGTTTTTAGGGGAATGATATGACATTTCAATTACAATGTGACCTCTTTTATAATATTTTCCTGGGTGCTTTATTATAATTTATAATCTTGTCATAATCCAATTGATTTACTAGAAATGGAATTTTTAGATAATGTATATAGCATGTTAAGATATATTCTAAAAAGTCAAATTATGTACCATATAAAATTGACCTATTTTGACTCAATGTATCCAAACCTCTTCCTCCTTCTCTTTCAGTAAACACTAACTGGTTTGTTTTGATTTTATTTATTCCACATTATTATTCTATATTTATCACATATATGTAAAACATTAGGTTGCTTATTTTTGTCTTAGTTGTTTTATAAGCATAATTTTGTCTTAAATATTTTATAAGCATGAATCTACCCTCTAGAATCATTAATGCTGCACATGCAGGAATTTCACCTGAGTAGCTCTCCACTATGTATGTATGACACGTATTTATCCATTCATTAGTTATTGAACACAAACATTTTTTTTTTGCACACTAACATTTTTAATAGTTCTTGGATATCATAAACAGTGCCGCAATAGACATGTGGGCTCACATTTCTCTCTTTTTTGTATTTTATTATCCCACCATGAGATATACAATTACAATGAAGTTAATGTTTGGGTTTCGGTCTTATAGTGTTCCAGTACCCATCCCTCCACCAATGCTCATTTCCCAACACCATTTCTCCAATTCCCTCCCCTCCCTAGCCTGCCTCTATGGCAGGTTATTTATCTCTTTCTCTCTTTCTCTCTCTTTCTCTCTCTCTCTCTTTCTCCTCTTACACACTGTGGATTACAATACATACATTAGAGATTATCATCACATTTCTCTTTAAATTTGTGTTCTTATATTTTTGCCTGTTTTTTTAATTCTCTATCAGAAGTGGTATGCAAATGGATTTGTTATTATTTTCTTTCTTAAAAATATTTTATTATACCACCGTGAGATATATAATTACAAAGATATTCATGTTTGTGTTTTTATATTTTAAATTTCCCTTTTATAATATCAAAAGCTTTGGAGCTTAGCAATTTCAAATTCAACTAGTAAAGATCTCACAAAATGTTCTAGAAATAACTAGCTTCTCTGGCACAGATATAACATCTTTCTCATCGGTAACATTTTAGATCCTGCATGTATATATTTTGGTTGTGCTATAGGTCGAATACAGGGTCTTGTATTAGTAAGGCTTGTGTTCTACTATTTGAGCTATCTCCCCACATTCCAAAGAAGTGACATGTCATAAACAAATGGCCAATTAATATAGATTATTTTTATATAGGAAAAAAACTCTAAAGTAATATTTTCGTTTTTAAAAAGAGTAATAGTTTGCTATGGCAAGTACTTCCAGTACTATGTTGAACAGAAGTGGTGATAATGAGCAAACTTGTCCTGATCTTAGGGAGAAGACTTTCATTTTCCCCCATTGAGAACGATCCTTGCTGTGGGCTTTTGGTAAATGGATTTGATTATATTGAGGAAGGTTCCTTCAATTCCCATTTTATGGAAGATTTTTTTTAATATCATGAACGGGTGTTGGATCTTGTAAAATGCTTTCTCTGCATCTATTGACAGATTATATGTTTTTTAATTTTTTTTTTCTTATTGATGTGGTATAGCATGTTGGTTGACTTTCGAATGTTAAACTAGTCTTGCATTCCAGGGATGAATCCTGCTTGGTCATGATGTATAATCTTTTTGATGTTTTTGGATTCTGTTTGGTAGTATTTTGAAGATTTTAGCATCTGTGTTCATCAGGGAGATTGGTCTGTAGTTTTCTTTTTCTTTTTTTTTTTTTTGGATGTGTCTGTATGCTTTGAGTATCAGGCTGACATGTACCTCGTAGAAGCTATTTGGGAGCATTTTTGTTTTATTTCCTGGAACAGCTTGAAAAGGGCTGGCAGTAGGTCCTCCTTAAAGGTTTGTAAGAATTAACTAGTGAATGCATCTGGACCTGGGATTTTGTGTTGAGCAGACTTAAGGAAGAAGTCAAGCTATCACTATTTGCAGATGACATGACACTATACCTAGAAAACCCTGACATCTCTAAGTAAAAGCTCCTAGAAACAAAAGATAACAATAGTAGAGTGGCAGGATACAAAATCGATACTTAAAAGACAATGGCTTTCCGATATACAAATAATGAAAGAGAGGAAAGGGATATTTAAAAAAAGATCCCATTTCAATTGTGTCACAGAAAATCAAATACCTAGGAATCACCTTAACTAGGAATGTAAAGAACCTGTACAAAGAAAACTACAAAATGCTGCTTTAAGAAATCACAGAGGACACAAAGAAATGGAAACATGTTCCCTGTGTATGGATTGGGAGAATTAACATCGTCAAAATGGTAATACTACCTAGAGCTTTATGCAGATTCAATGAAGTCCCTATAAGGATACCCATGACATTCTTCAAAGAAATTGACTAAAAATTCCTGAAATTTGTATGGAATAATAAACACCCATGGATAGTTTAAGCAATCCTTGAGAAAAAGAAGATGGGAGGTATCACCTTTCCCAAATTCAAACTGTACTACAAAGTGGTAGTAACTAAAACAGCATGGTATTGAAATAAAAACAGACCCGTGGACCTATGGAATAGAATTGGGCATCCTGTCACACATCCTCAAATACATGATCATTTGATCTTTGATAAATGAGCAAAAAGTAGGAAATGGAGCAAGGAAAGCCTCTTCAACAAATGGTGTTGGGAAAACTGGCAGCTACGTGTAAAAAAATGAATTTGGACCTCAAACACCATGCACAAAAGTCAGATAAAAATGGATTAAAGATCTCAGTATCAGATCTGAATCCATAAAGTACATTGAAGAAAATATAGGAAAAACACTCCATGACATTGAAACTAAGACTTCTTCAAAGATGAAACACCATTAACAAAGAAATTGGAAGCAAAGGTAAACATGTGGGGCTACATGAAACAAAAATTCTTCACCTCAAAAGAAACAGTGACCAAGATACAAAGACAGTACACAGAGTGCAAAAGAATATTCACCAAATACCCAAATGATAATGGGTTATATTCAGGATATATCAGGCACTGGTAGAACTTTACAAGAAGAAAACAGTCAACCCCATAAAAATGGTGAGAAGAAATGAACAGAAACTTTGACAAAGAAGAAATTAGAATGGTCAAAATATGAAAAAAAAATGCTCATCGTCACTATCATCAGTAAAGATGCAAATAAAAACAACAAGAGATATCATCTCACACCATGGAGACTGGCACATGTCCGAAAGAGCAAGAACAACAACTGCTGGCGTGGATACAGGGAGAAATGGACTCTCATCCATTTTGTTGGGAATGTCGACTGGTACACCTTTTTGAAAACAATATGGACATTTCTCCAAAGACTAGAAATTGAGCTCCCATTTTGACCCAGCCATACCACTCCTGGGAGTATATCTTGGTAGTCCAAAAACACACAGCAGAAACACTATCTACACTTCTATGTTCATAGTAGCACTATTCATAATAGCCAAAATCTGGAAACAATCAGTGTGCCCAAGAAAAGATGAGTGGATAAAGAAACTGTGGTACATCTACACAATAGAATACTATGCACCTGTCACAATAGAATACTATGCAGCTGTTAGGAAAAACAAAGTCATGAAATTTATCTATAAATAGATCTACATGGAGAAGATCAGGTGAATGAAATTACCCAGAGGGAAAAAGACATATAGAATGACTGCATTTATTTGTGGACTATAACAAAAATAGTATCACTTCACTTGTATCACTTGTCTTCCTGTTGATCATTGATTTTCTCGAGTGGGCACCAGTAACACCTCCATTCATTGGGAACGAGGTCCATTATTGTTACTGTTTTTGGCATATCTAATACACCACGGGTAGCTTGCTAGGCTCTGCCATGGCTCTGGGTTCATCCCAGGGGGCCCAGTCTTTGTCTATGTCAGACCATCAACCAACCAAGGCCCACAGGGCAGAGCCCTAGGTGTAGACAAGCCTGTCTTCTGTCTGCCACCTGTCAATGCAGCCAGGCACTGCAGCCACACTTTCAACACCACAAGGGGAAGAAACAAAAACAGTATGATACCAAAATCCAAGGCTAGGAAAAACATGGATCAGGAGGTCTTGTCAGTAGATGGAATCTACTGCAAGTGTGTGGGAGTCAGAGGTTAGGTAAGATAGAGAAAGGAACAGTGTGCCAATAATTGTTGGAAATGAAAATACCAGCCTAGAATTGAGCATTGATTGTAGGAAAAGGGATATACATGATAACCTCTAAAAGTATGTATTGGAAGCCACAATGTGCAATGTGTAACAGAAAGGAGAGAGAGACAGAGTGAGCGAGCGAAGCGAGAGAGAGAGAGAGAGAGAGAGAGAGAGAGAGAGAGAGAGAGAGAGAGAGAGAGGTAAGAAGTGCCTGCCATAGAGGCAGGCTGGGCAGAAGGGAGGGAATCAGGGAACATCATTGTTGGTAGAAAATGGGCACTGGTGGAGGGATGGATGCTGGAACACTGTATGACTGAAACCCAAACATGAACATATTTGTAACTGTATAATCTCATGGTGGCAATATAAAAAATGACTAATAGTTTTATTAAAATGGCTAAACATTACATAAATGCATTATGTCAATTATAAGTGGGCTCTAAATATATAATCAGTCATTCAATGATGTGTAAATTGAGTGTTTTATATTGTATATTTTAATGTGCAATTACAAATATCAGTTAATATTCTTCTTAATTGTCTTTGGTTTTATATTCTCTTTATCTGCATGTTTTTTCCCTCTTCAAAAGTTTCTGTTTCAAAATAAAGCAGAATATCATGATTTCAATGGCATGTTCTGAATTATACATTAAGGTTTGGGAGAAAATTCTTAAAGACCAACTGAAGTTGAAATAATATATGAGGTGGCATTTACAGCTGTGGATGAGTATCTGCAGCACCAATAGACCATTGTTCAAGTTTTTAGTTATTTTTACTTACCATGCAAATTAAATACCGTTTTACATGATTTAGATTCAATGTTTGCTGAGGTTTATCTGTGTGTTTTAATATTTTTTCAATAATCCTCGCTGCATCTTAAATCTTCCTTAGAGTGATATTTTCTTTCCTTGTTAGAATACTTTATATTCTGATACTACCCTTCCTATATTTATTTGCTATAGTTTTCCAGTGTGAATTTTTAACATTATTACAATTAGTTTCCCCATTTACTTGCTTATATTTATCTAATTATGCTCATTTTTTAAAATTATATTTCTATCTGGGATACTTTGTTTTTTATTTAAGTTTATTCTTTAGATAAATATAACCATTAGAATTTTTGGGTAATAAAATCTTTTGTTTCAGGTTTTACTAGATATTTCATTGTAATATCTAAAAATTGAGTCTATTTCTGCTTTTGTTCTTAAAAGACACGTAATTATGCTTGTCAGTAATTTGTCTCAGAACTTTAAAATTATTATTTCAATGTCTTCTATATTCTGTTATCACTATTGAGAAGTCAACTGTAGTCTGTCAATCCTTCTGAGCTTATTTCCTTAGAAGACTTTTTTTGTGCTTTTCAGTTTCTCCATGAGGTATACAAACTTATTTATATTAATTCAGTGTAGAATAAACTTGGTTGCATGAATCAAACAACTGTTTTTTTTCTTTAGTTTAGGAACAGTCTCAGCAATAATGTTCCAGAATTATCTCCATTTTCTTCATCCATTCAAGGATTCTGATAAGATGAATCTTTTAACACTGCTTTTCATCTTCCCCCCTTATATGGCAATCTGATTAATTTTATAGTTATATTCTACTTGAATATATTCTACCTATTCAGTTGTGTTTAAAATGATGTCTAATGTTTATCACACATGTGCTATATTTATATAATTTCTAAAATTTCTGTTCTTTTCAAATGCATAGGAAGTCTAATTAAAATGGTTTCAACATAAGAAGCCAACAATTACTTTTTTAAAATTTATTTATTTTCTTTTTGGGTCAAATCTGGTGATACTTAGAGGTTATTCCTGGCTCTGAACTCAGAAATTACTCCTAGTGGTGATTGAGGAACCATATGGGATGCCAGAGATCGAATCTGAGTTGGCTGCACACAAAGCAAATTCCCTACCCACTGTGCTATCATTCTGGGTCCCATGACTGTCTCATTTTAATGTTCATTTAAAATGTGCTTTAAGCACATATTAAAACACATTTTAATATGTGCTTGCTATTATTATTTCATTTTAAAGATGTGCAGACCAACGCCGAGAGAAGATCAAGGCTATGAATGCTGTGGTAATAGAGTATAGTAGTTATTATAACCTAGCTATGACTGAATTAGAAGATCTAAATGATCTCTTCAACTGTAATTCTATTAATGGTCAGCAAAAAGATTCAGTACCGTATACAGCATTAGAGATATGCTTAACATATGTAAAGGTTGTGGAGGTTGTGGAGGAAACTCAGAAGATGATCCGAAGATGAATAAAGTCAAAGGCTCTTGGTTATAAACCAGATATTAGGGTATGTTTATGAAAAGACACTACTGCACAACACTCAAATCACAGAAAAGAAATCTTTTGTTAAAAGAATTCAGATCTTGGTTATTTTACATGTATCAGAAACTTTATTTGACCACAACCAACTGTGCTCAGGGGTTATTCTTGGCTGAGCTCAAGGATCAGTCCTGGTTGGGCTACAGGAACTTTATGGAGTTCTAGGGATTGAACCTGGTTGGCCGTAGACAAGGGAGGCACCTTACCTGCTGTACTCTCCATTCAGCCACGTATCAGAAGTTTTAATGTATCTAACAAATTATGACTCATGTAGTCATCAGTGGTTTGTAATTAATAACTAGCCTAAGATTCATCAAAAACCCACTCTCTGGTGAGGTCTTCAGCATTTGAGTCTTATTCTCACCACCTGTCAAACAAGAAGGCACATATTTGATGTAGTAGAGATTTATGAAGTCATATGTGGCCTTAATGATATCGATATCTGAGACATCACTTGTCACTTGTATCACTTGTATTCCCGTTGTTCATAGATTTGCTCAAGTGGGCACCAGTAACATCTCCATATGTTCTGTCACATGGTAGTGTAGCCCAAGGGCATCTGCATAATTAGTAGTATTAACATAAAATTAAATTTAATTAACTACCTTCTCTGACCTCCTCTCTGCAGAAAATTGTCCTTGAAGGCTTACTTGTGCTTGACATTTTAAATTCTTCCTATTCCTCTAAATTTGTCTTTTTAATGTGCTAATCTCTAGTATTCTTTGTTTTATTTCCTTTTCTTCTATGGCCACCTATAGTGTTGCTTGATAGTCATATTCTCACTATCTGCTGTGTGATTAGTTGCAACATGAGCTTTTCCAGAAGGTACAATAGAAATTATTTTTACTATGCATGCACTATAATCTCTTCCTATTATTGCTTGCACATTTGACTTATTTTATATTTCCAAATCACAGTAATCCTAAATTCATTTTTTCAAATTGAATTCTCTTTTCCTTTGTATTTCTCCTCCTAACTTCTTTAAAAAATTCGCCTCTCAGAAAAGAGATAAAGAGCCTGCCATAGAGGCAGGCTGGGGAGGGAGGAGGGAATTGGGGACATTGGTTGTGGGAAGGGGCACTGGTGGAGGGATGGGTGCTGCAACACTGTATGACTTAAACTCAAGCATGAGCATCTTTGTAATTGCATATCTCACGGTATAATAAAATATTAAATAAATAAATAAATATAAAAAATAGACCTAAATAGAAAAACTCCAAGACACAATAAGAATGACATCTTATTGTGACAATCCAATGGCAGAGACAGCATATGAAAAGCAGCAAGATCAAAAAAATAACTACCATACAAAAGACAGATCATAATGTACAGCCAATTCAGCAATGAGTCTCTGAACCAGAAGAGAATGGAAGCATATTGTGAAATAAAAACACAACAAAACAAACACTGGAAAAAACTCAACTAAGTGAGTATTTCACCAAGAATATATACCCAGATAGATTGTCAGTCAGATATGAAGGAATACTACAGATCATCATGGATAGGACACAGTTTAGATTATCCATAGCCTTGTAACTAGTGTTACAGGAAGTCTTAAAAGGGTTGTTTAAAGAGATCAGTAAGACTATAGAGATATTTTCCACTGATTGCCCTCATGATTACCTTGTGCTAGATTAAAAAATATTTGTTTACTCCTTGCTGGCTAAGGGATTTTCCAATGATGAATTAATGTTTCATTTATATTGAACCTTCTGTGTCTATTTGGGTGTTTTTATTTAAGTCTTGTTTTTATTAATCCACATTATTAATCATTATCCATAATACTGTCTAATATCAAGCCAATAGTAACTTTTCTAGATTAAGCATACTTTTATACTATAAAAAATGCACCTTTCAATTATGAAGATGAGTTTATACTAACCCAGTAATGCACACTGTAGGATTTTTAATAGGACACAAAATCAGTGGGGAATTGCAGTTTTATGAGGATTATTCACATATAATCTCTCACTGCTTTACAAAAAAAGAGTATAACCTAGAAAAACACACTGTTAATTAAGGAACAGAGGTATCAACTATTCTAGAAGAAAACAGTACAAATAAATAGACAAAAAAGTGTCAAAGGAAAAATAATCATAAAGTTTTGAGATGCGTAGAAAACACACGTGTTGTCCTCATTTCCAGAAACTCATCAGACAATGATTACCTGGCATAGTACTAGGGAAGAAAAAAATGATTGGTGAGACTAAGACTCACAAATGCTGTAGACCTCACTAAAGAGTGGGTTTTGATGAATCTTAAGCTTGTTATTATTTACAGACCACCGATGACTGCATGAGTCACAACTTGTTAGTCACATTAAAATCAAGTTGAAAATAAAAATAAAATGGGGTACAAATCTATTTTTCCAACATGGAAAAATAAAGGCAGATTCCAACATTAAAGACCATATAACTCCTACAATGATGCACACATTGTTGTCAAAGTTCTCTTAATACTCATGAAAAGCTTACAATCAAAATACACTCAGAGAATACAGAGTTAGCCATTCCTAAAATATATGGTTTTGTAGTGACAAGAAGAGAGAATAACAGAACTATTTTTAATATATCTTATTACAAACAATCAGTAGTGTATTTTAAAGTACTATGCTTTAAAAATTAAATTTTTTGAAAATTACAGACAAGAAAAGTAGAAATATCAACATTTCTGGTCACTTAAATCTTAATTATTTTATAATATTGTGCATTGTGTAAAGGTATTAATTATGAATAAATATGGTTTCACTTTCAACATATGGGAATATATTTCTCATTTTTGTAACTACCTAACATTTGATCAGCAAACTCAGGAGTTTTAAAAAAGAGTAATTCTGGGGCCAGAGAGATGTTCGGTGGGTAAGGTACTTGGCTTGCACACTGTTGACCCAGGCTCAATCCCTGGAATTGCATATGATCCCCAGATCACTGCCACTAGTAATTCCTAAATGCAAATTCAGGAGTAAGCCATGAGCAAAGTTTGTGGCCCTAAAACAAACAATTAAAAAAAGTCTGTACCCTGCTCTACATTAAGAACTATTCAAAAGAATCTTAGAACCACCCACAATCACTTGTAACATGAAGTTTTCTATATAGTCAGAATAAAATTTGAGACGGAATATACTGAATATACATAATATTGATAGACTTACTAATGTAAATTGGATTATTTTGATTTTTAAAATGGAAATCACATATTAAAAATATTTACTTAGTGGGATGTATACTGTCCTACTTCCTATTCTCTTTATTAAAAATGTAAAGTGTATTGGCAGGTATCTATTGAAATTCACTTTGCTTTATCCTTTTTTTCTCCTACCAGTGACTACAAAATCAAAAAGTGAAGAGTAAAACTGAGTTGGAGAACAATCAATTGGAAGGTGTTTTTTAAAAAGCCATCTAATTCATTCTCTAGTTTTTATCCTAAGTAGCATTATGCTTATCTTTTATATCACTTCTTTCTATTCTTTGAAATTATTGGTTAATTCTCATTTGCTTTAGTATACTAAAATCACTTGGAGTAATTTGTTTTAGTTGTCTCATCATGCTTAGCACATAATTGGTGCTCAATCTTTGTTAAGTGGAACTTAAACAATAATAGATTTCTATCTTTCTTCTATAAACCTCCAGAGAAAACTAATCAGAGAGATGAGTAAATGATATATGCAGTAATGAAGTATGTTACCTCTATTTCTGTCCTTTATAAAACTAAAGAAATTGCTGTTGATCTACTGTTGAGTGCTCTAAGGAGAAGTAATCATGTCCTTTATGTAATTCTAGTTGTATTATTAGGAAGCAAGTCACTAAATTTCATTACAACTTGTTTATTTTTATCCTATGATGGTGACATTAACAGTTGACTTCTCAAGTTTTTCCCTAAGGATAAATATTATTCAAATATAAAATATTGACCTAATTTTCTTCTACAATAGAGTAACATTATTCCATATAAGTTGGCTATCATCTCACTATCCAGCTGAATCATCAGTCAAAATTTCAAATATGATATTGAATTCCTAAATTTCTTTCAGTTCCATGAATCAGAACTTGAATGAACTTACTATTCCTTTTTGTTTATGTTCTGTTTTGCTCTTGTCATTTTTTTTCCTTTGAATTCTATTAATCCTAACCATAAATACTGTGCTGAAAGTTCTAGCCAGAGCAATAAGAAAGGAAAAGTTGGAAAGGTAGAGAAAACAATTTCTATAAATTAAATAGTATTTAATAATTGAAATAATACCAGGCCTGAGATCACTGAGAATAAACCTGAGCTCCCAAGCACTACCAGGAATAGCCATTTCTCAAAATAATAAACTATATAAAAATTCATATTATTATAAACTACTAGTTATAGGAGTCATTCAAAGCAGTTCTTGGGAGTCACTTCCAGCATTACTCATACAATTTGGTCTGATAGTTTAAAGCAAGGTCTTGACAATGTGTTGTTGCCCTTGTCAAAGCAATTCTTGGAGCCATTAAACTATCCTGACTGTGCTTAGAGGCCACCAATGCCACATCCTGTGCTGCTGAGGGGGCATGCAGCACCAGTGTCTGGCTCTCAGATCCTTGCAAAGCATATGCCCTGATCTTTAAGCAATCTCTCTGTCACTGGAAACTATTATGAAAATGAATTAGGCAATTCAGTAAGGGAGTGCGATATAAGGTTGCTATATACAAAGCAGTAGAGAGGCTGGCGTGATGGTACAGCATATAGAGCACTTGCCTTGCACATGGTCAACCCACCTTTGGTTCCTGGTATCCCATCTGGTTCCCAAGCACTGCCAGGAGTAATTCCTGAGTGAAGTGCACTGCTGGGTTTGTCCAAAGCCCAGAAAATCAACCATATGTCTCTTATTTTTTTTGGTGGGGCGGCAGGGATAAGAACAGTAATATTATTATCATATGAAAGAGTGAAAATCCCAAATTAGAAAAGCAAACTAGAAAAATGAAAACAAGGAGGGGCTAATAACAAGATTTTTCAAATTTAGAGTAAATTAGAATAATGAAAGAATAGACAAAAGCAGATTTATGTAAAGGAATACCAAGTCCAGAAATCCCATTTTATATTGATCTTGGTATTTCATAGGACACATAGCTAATCATTGCGGGAAACACGAAAATTAGGTAATAGTAATTTTGGAGCAATCACTATCACTATCACTATCTTCCCGTTAATCATCTATTTGCTAGAGAGGGCACCAGTAATATCTCCATATGTCCTGTCTCATGCTAGTAGAACCCAAAGGCATCCGCTTGCTCCAGGAACATAAAGAGCCTCAAACCATTATATTAGGTCATGGGAATGACCTAATATAAATGTTACTGGTATTTGGCATATCAAATACTACACGAGCAGCTTGCCAGGCTTGCCGTGCAGGCGACATATTGTTGTAGTCACTTCTAAATAAAGCATTTATTGATGAACAGCGCGCTAGCGGCTGCGCCGAGTTGGGCTGTGATAGTCTGGTCTGCTGGGTGGAATTGTGACAAGAGGGAAGTCCGGATGTGGAAAATGGCGGGCCCCATGGAGTAGGGGAGGGTGGTCTGGCTTGTTGTGAGGCTCAGCTGGGGTGGCAAGCCAGGGCTAGAACCCGCCATGCCTCCCAGGCACGTCACAAGCAGCTTGGCACAGGGAGAGCAAGTAGCAGCTCTGCCCCATGTCTGAGAGTCTCTGGTTCAGCATACCTGGGCCGGATTGAAAAAAAAAAAACTGCTGTTGGTGGCTGTAGATGGAGCAATTACCTTTGTAATAAAAAATGAACTTAGACTTGATTTTTAATAACATACGTTAAAAAGAATGTTCCTACTCCTGTAGAAACCTAAACGATAAAATGAATTTGACAAATCTTGAAATGAGAAAATTCCTATTACATTAAGTAAGAAAGAATCTCTTGGAGTCAGAGATAATACACTGGGATAAGGTCATTGACTAGCATGCAGCTTTGATCCCTGACAATTCATTTGGTTCCCTGAGCTGCCAGGAGTAAGTCTGGGTGAAAACACAACCATGTGTGACCCCAAACACAGAAAGGGAAATTTATGTAAGACACAAAGCATAAGATACAAAAAGATTGTTAAATTCACCATATACTGAACATAAAACTTTTGTACAAGAAGAGATTTCAATTTCACATGTGCGATATATATATATATATTTATATATAAATATATATATTTACATATATATTATATATATATTTATATATATTATATATATTTATATATATATTTATATATATATTATATATATATAACAGCAGAGCCTGGCAAACTACCTGTGTCATATTTGATATACCAAAAAACCAGTAACAATTATAGACCTCATTCCCATGACCTGAAGGAATGGTTTAAGGATCTTCGTGTTCCTCGAGCGAGCAGATGCTCTGGGCCTACACTAGCACATGACAGGACATATGGAGATGCTACTGGTGCCCACTACGGCAAATCGATGAACAACAGGAAGACTAGAGATACAAGTGATACAAGTGATAAATAACAAGCAGAAAATATTTAGAGTATGTAATGCATTTAGAAAAATATAAAAAGTGGGTTAGAAGTTGAGATAACAGTTAGAGTGCATTGAATCCTGACTCCACAAGCCTCCTGAACATCACTTTATATAGCCTGGGGTGAAGTTTATATATATATATACACTTCAAAAAACTGTTTCATAGCTCTGTTATTAAGTAGCCTGGAAAATCATCACTATGTATCTGCATAATTTTTATTAGTCACACTGTGACATTCACTCGGTGCTCAAAATGTGCTTGCTATGTTCCATGAAAGAATAGAACACTCCTTGAGGAGTAATTGATTCCCAGTCATAAGTCAGAGAAAATAGAGTTGTACCTGAAATATACAGTGATTATCAAAACTGAGAATGCTTTCAAAGATGTCTTCTGAGAATACTAAAAGGGGAAAATACCACAGTGGTTGTGACACGTAGAGGAACAAAAAAGGAAAATAATAACCCTGTCATAGTTCCTGAGTTTATACAGCTGGTAAATCATATAATGGCAATAGTAGCTAAGATTTACAATATGTCTACTAAAATTATAGGTATGTTGTACTTTTATTTGTCAACAGAAATTATTTAGGTATGTTGATTTTATTTGTCATAAATTCCATTAGGAAAAATGTAAGGAGGAAGCAATATTAAACTTCTGTGTATGAGACATTGATGGTTAAAAAAAAAAGGATCCCAACCCCATGATCACTTGCTTGGTGGGACCATCTTAGAGGAAATGCATATAAGTTTCAATGTCTTGGTTTCAAATCTCTTGACTATTCATCAAAATACATAAACATAATAGGTCCTAACTATAATCTTAAAACTTACTCTCTAACCAAGAAGCTGCTTAGTGGTAGTTATTTATTTCCCTGGAAAATTATTTTGATATTAGATGGTATTAAAAAAGATGAAGATGAAGGGAAACTTTTTCCCTTTATGGTATGAAGATGATAAATAAAACAAATTATTGCTACTAATAGTTTAACATTAACAGCAAGTATAGAAAGGAACTGCAGATTTGTCAATTTGTATTTGTTTTTATTAAACAAAAATCTGACTTGAAGGATTTAAGGTTTTAATTGCAATGCTTAAGAAGACTTAACTTTGTAATCGATGTTTGAATGATCAAAAGAATTCAATAGATGAGGACATGTATTTAGCTCCTGGTACTTAGAACCAAGGAGGTACAGAAACCTAGTCTCAGGTGGTAACTTGGTGGGAGAGTCACACTAGTAATGCTATTCCATGCCCCACTGTTTCTGCCCTGCTTGCATATTCTAATCTGCTGGGACCTAAGACTGTGGAAGCACAGCAACCAAATCTTGCCCAACAGGAGAATGGTGGGCTTGCTTCAGGATGGAGAACAGAACAGTAATCATGGGTCCTAAGAAGAATAATTCCTACAAATAGATTTATGTCAAACACAGTGAAGTAGAGTACCTCATGGATCTGCACTAACATGTTATGTTAAAAGCTTGGGAAAGGTCCCACATATAGTAGAGCTCTCAAATCTCCATGTGAAAAATTCAAAGCAGCAATGGCTAATCTTTTCACTGAATTGAAGATAAACAATAGAAGAGAACCTCAACAATGAAAAGTAAAGTATTAGGAAGCTTCAATCAGAAGTCACTGAAGTGAAGAGCATAGTAGAGAACTACAAAACACAATAGAGGCGACAAGTGGCAGAATGATAAAAACATAATGTGGCATAAGTGCCTCAAGAGCAAGATGCAAGAAACCCACAAAGTGCATAAGAAAAAAAAGAATAAACAGCAGTGAGAAAAACACCAGAGATCTATGGAAATCGTAGAGAAATAATTATAGGGGATCCCAGAAGGAATGGAAAGAGAAAATGAGAACAAATTATAGCCAAGAGTATCCCAAGTCTGAGGATTGACTCATACTCCCACATACTGGAAGCCCAAAGAGTTCCAAACAGAATAAACTCAAGCATAAAAACACCAAGACACATCATAGTTAAAGTGATAAGAGCCAAAGATAAGGATATGATCCTAAAAGCAATGAGAGCAAAGGAAAATATTACCTATAATGGAGAGTCTTTAAAATTCACAGCAGATTTATTAAATGAATTTATTAAATGAATTCCTAAAGACTAGGATGAAAATCATATCAGTTAACATACTGATGAACTAGGCAATCAAACAAGCATAATTTATCTAATTTTGTTGTTATTCAAATTCAAAGTAGTAACACGAAATTTCACAAACATCAACTAAAGAAATTCATGGGCTCTAAGCCAATACTGCATTTTATACTAAATGGATTCTTATGGAAGATAAAAAAGAGTAAAGAAATAAAAATTATACTAACATCCAGCATTCACACAAACATAGCAGAAATAACTATTTAGATAATTTTCAATAATGAAATTTAATGTCAGTGGCATTAATTCACCAACTGAAAGATGGAAAGTGTCATATTGAGTGAAGTCTGTCAGACGGAGCAGAATAAATACTGAATGATCGCTCTCATGAGGTATAAAGCATGGTAAAGGACTAACTAATGGCCAGAGGCAGCAGAACATGAGACTTGTCATACAGAACCGAGCTTGCCAATAAAGAGGATAGGGGGTGGACAGAAGCTGCCCTGGATATTGGTGCGTGGGGAGCTAACACACTGGTGGAGAGTGTGGTGCTAGAACATTGCATGTGAGAAACTTGTTCATTAATGATACTGTAAATCCTAGAGCCTCCATAAAGTTTGGAAGAAATGAAATAGATTTAAAAGCCAGGAGTGAAAGAAAAATTGGGGAGAGGGTATGAAAGAATGAAAGATATTTCTAGCAAGACATCTTACAGATGATAGTGAATGAACAAACCCTATGACAAGTTGAAATATTTGTTCTTTCAAGGACAGTGTACATAATAATGTATATTCAAGGAAAATACTAACTGGCAATGAAATATTTTCTTTTTGATAAGCCACAGAAATTGTAATGTCTTGCAGTACAAACTCCAACACAAAGAAAAGTTTACTTACTCTAGTGATGACAATGATGATTTATTTTTATGTATCAATGACATTATTCATTTCATGAAAAATGAACTAGTTCCAGAGGCCCCATTCACTCTCAATGGAACAAACATCTCTGAATGCAGCAGTTATGTGTACCTAGGTCGAGAAATCAACATGATGAACGACCTAAAACCTGAGCTGCATAGGAGGAAGAGAGTGGCATGGAATGCCTTCAAAGGCATCAAAGAAATAGCTAAAAGGACAAAGAACCTCCGGCTCCTGACACATCTCTTTGACTCCACCTTTCTCCCTGCATTAACATACGCCTCAGAGACCTGGGCCCTACGAAAGCAGGATGAGAATGCTATTCGGGTCTCCCAGAGAAGAATTGAAAGAGCTATGCTTGGAATATCACGCCTCACTCAAGTGAGAGAAGGAAACCCGAGCTCTGACCTCCGTCGCTATTCCAGAATTAGGGACACTGTCTCGTTTGCCAAGGCATCGAAAAACAGATGAGCTGGACATGTAATGCGATTTGGAGACAACCGCTGGACTAGAGCCATTACCGACTGGATCCCACGGGATGTCAAAAGATCACGTGGCCGCCCACCTACAAGATGGTCAGACTTCCTTGTCAAGATCCTGAAGAAACGAATTGAGGCTCTTCATATTCCTGAATCAACCAGATGCCATTGGGCTACATTGGCACGTGATAGGGTCCAATGGAAATGTTACTGGCACCCGCTCGAGCAAATCGATGAATAAACGGGATTCAAGTGATCAAGTGACATTATTCATTACAAATTTATATTGTTGGGTAGAATACTCAAGTTTATTGTGATGGAGGAATCATGATGGACCTGAGAGAGTGTAGGGATGAAGGGGATATGACTGATTTTACTGTAAAGATACTGTCACACTGGACTTCCTATAAAGGAGTTCCTGCGCAAATATTATGTTAGCTCCCACAATCACCCATCTTATGCACAAAACAAGGTTCCAAATTTTTCCAGGCTGTTACAAAATAATCCACCTCTAATAGTAAATACCTTTTACTGGTAATGATAATAAAGGAAATGTGACAGAAATGTGGTTAATTCCAGAGTTGGATTTACAAAACTATTTTTTAATGAATGATGTTGCTCAAAGAACATTGTTTCAATGTTCAACTATATGCCTTGATATGATTTTATGAAGCATTTTTCTGTATATTTTGCACAAATAAGATTTTATGGTTTTTTTTGGTTGGGTGGTGAAATTGGAAAGACAAATGCCTGTGGAAAGTAAACCGCATAATGAAGCACATGAACTACGGATGCAGCTAGAGATTAATGTCAGGCTCTTCTCTTTAAGCTGGTGGTTAAAATATTCATTTTCTTCATCTGTAAGATAAATTTCAAAGGATTTCAATGGATAATAATTATGCAAAATATATAGTACAGTGTCTTGTTTATAACAGATATTCAGTAATGAGTGTTTATTATGTATGGTTACTTTTATATTATTATTTATTTGAAGAAATTCTATTGATGCTTTTTCTTCTCATTAAATTATTGCCATTAAACTCGTGAAATAATAAGTGCTGTTTTGGTTTTAGTTGTTTCAATGACTGAAGTGAAAACAAACTTCCCAGAAAAATTTCATTCTATAATTGTTAAGCCACATGAAACATTAATTAGACTGATAACCCAGTTAGGTCTCAGAACAATATTTTCCCACAGATTTAACAATTTTTATCCTATTTACTCTAAAGTATTTGTTATATACTGATTATTTATACCTTATAGGTAAGTTAATGTTACTTAAAATTTCCCCCAAAACAGGGGCTGGAGGCGATAGCCCAGCAGGTAGGGCGTTGCCTTGCACATGGCTGGCCTGTGCCGGCCCGGGTTCGATCCCCGGCATCCCATATGGTCCCCCGAGCACCGCCAGGAGTAATTCCTGAGTGCAGAGCCAGAAGTAACCCCTGAGCATCACCGGGTGTGACCCAAAAAGCAAAAAAAAAAAAATTTCCCCCAAAACAAAAAATGAGAGAACAATAACAATTAAATATGCATTTTGCATATCTAACTAATTTAGTCAATTTATTGGTAGTATAATTTAGAGAAAATTTACAGCATTCCTATTTTCCTGCTTTGAATACAGTAAAATTAATTATGTTTCATGTTATTAAAATACTTAGGTTAGAAAAGAGGCATGCTCAGTTTGAGTTATATAATCATGTTTTGTTTGGGTTTTTATTTTTGGTTTAAAAAGCACACCTGCACTGCTCAGGGCTTACTCCTAGCTGTGTGCTCAAGGGCAACAGCTGGCAGATTTGAGGACCATATGTGGTATAAAGGATTGAAGCTGGATCGATTATATGCCAGCAAATGTTTTGCCCACTATACTCTCTCAAGTTCATAATATATATATATATATATATATATATATATATATAAAATTTTTATTATACCACCATGAGATGTACAATTACAAAGGTGTTCACAATTGGTTCTTGGTAATACAGTATTCCAGCACCCATCCCTCCACCAGTGCCCCATTTCCACCACCAATGTACCCCACCCCTCCCATCCACCCCCCAGGCTGCCTCAACAGCAAGTAGCCCTCTTTCCTCTCTTTCTCTCTCTTTCTCTCTCTCTATCTCTGCATCTCTCTCTCTTGTCTTACACATTGAGGCTAGCCCTGCAGAAATTTAGAGTTTATCACTTAAGTCTCTTTGTGTATATTCAATGGTGAGTTTTAATCTGCCATTACCATTTCACACATTTAGTAAAACACTGGTATCTATTTATATCCTATTAATGAATGCAGTCATTCTATATCTGTCTTTTTCCTTCTGACTAATTTCACTCAGCATAATAGTCTCCATGTCCATCCATTTGCATTTAAATTTCATAATTTTATCTTTTCTGTCAGCTGCATAGTATTCCATAGCGTAGATGAACCACAGTTTCTTTAGCCAGTCCTCTGTTCTCAGGCATTTAGGTTGTTTCCAGATTCTAGCTATAGTGAATAGCGCAGAGATGAATAAAGAAGTACAGATAGTGTTTCTGCTATGTGTTTTTCGGTTTCTTGGGTATATTCCCAGGAGTGCTATTGCTGGATCAAATGGGAGCTCAATGTCTAGTTTTCGGAGGAATGCCCATATTGTTTTCCAAAAGGGCTGGACCAGTCGGCACTCCCACCAACAGTGGATGAGAGTCCCTTTTTCCCCACATCCACGCCAGCACTGGTTGTTCTTGCTGTTTTGGATATGGGATATGTGCCAGTCTCTGTGGTGTGAGATGGTACCTCATTGTTTGTTTTGATTTGCTACCCCACGGCAGAGCCTGGCAAGCTACCCGTGTCATATTTGATATGCCAAATACCAGTAACAATTATAGACCTCATTCCCATGACCTGATGGGATGGTTTGAGGCTCTTTATGTTCCTGGAGCAAGCAGGTGCCCTTGGGCTTTACTTGCATGAGACAGGTCATATGGAGATGTTACTGGTGCCAGCTCGAGCAAATCAATGATGAATAAGAAGACAGTGATACAGTGATACAGTGATTTGCCTGGCCACGTTGGATCTTGAAGCAATTAGACCAGAGAGGAATGCTGTTTGTCTCCAATCAAGCAAGCATGGCTCCCTGATAATTCAAAGGCAACTAAAATACAAAACTACCGTGAAGTAGACGAGACTCTTGTGAAGGCTTGGAGAAATATTTAACTGGCATTAGTATAGTCTTTGGTACAGAGACATGCCATCTCAGAAACCCCTTCTCTACTGTATATAGGCATTCCAGGCAGATATTGGCTAAAAACATTAGCATATAATAGATCCTAGGTGAGGTGCTGGGAGAAATTACCTGAGGGCATTTGACCCTCCCTGCTTCCCATGATAGTGGGAGGTCTGAGTTGCAGGGTATAAAACTAGCCTGCTTTCTCTCTTAGGCTCTCTCTTTTTTTGGGCTCAAACTCTCTTTGAGAGTCTTGTCTTTGTCTCCTCTTTACAGGGTCTTTACATGTGGTGGCCACCATCTTGGCCTGCACATGGCTGGTGTTCTAACCAGGATTCCTAAGCACAGGGATTTTTCTATTGCTGATTTGTATGCCTGAACCTGTGATAAGTAAAGCCTTTTAAAATTGCATCGGATTCCTGAGTCTTCATCCATTCCCTGCCAGCTTCAGAGGTAGAAGGGAACTCGCTTCCCAGTACTGTTGGGGACCCCAGTGGTGTCCCCGACATCACACCTAGCAATGCTCTGGGGTTACTCCTGGCTCTGCATTTAGGAATTACTTCTGGTGGTGATTGGGGGACTATATGTGTTGCCAGGAATAGAAGCCTGGTTTGCTGTGTACAAGGCAGACACCTCACCACTGTGCTATTGCTCAGGCCCCTTTCTACTTTATTTTTAATGTGCAAAAACTTACTCTGTTGACATGCTTTGGAAACATAATTACTAAGATAGCTATTACTATGATTAAGGAGAAAGTACAGCTAGGATTTTATAAGCCAGTTAAAACCACTGTGCCAGCTGCCTCACTCAGTAATAAATTTCACTTGATATTGGAAGAAGAAATACCACGTAGGCATTTCTGCCGCTGTCTTGTCGAAAATGATTGGATTGCACTGGAATAAGATTTCTGTTACTGTACATATGAAGGAACTTTCCAGAGTATATATACTATACATTTTTACAATAGTTTCTCTGAGTAATTGCATTTTAGATACTCCTACTTTTTATTTGACAGAATTTTCTGAGTAACCAAATGGTATGATTTACCCTCCCCCTTATTTTTTTGACGTATCATAGTTTGCAATAGCAATGATATTACTGCTCTGTACTGCCATTGCTGCTACACTATGCTCACCACCAGAATGCAGAGATCCCTCCATTACTATACTGTTCCCTTCCCTGTGACCTGTTTTGGCATCCTCAGTTCATAGTTCTACTGACCATGTTTGAAGACTGATTTTCATTGAAAAACTATCTGTTCCCCTTTTCAGTTTCTTTGTACTTTTCATATCAGCAAGATTACCCAGCATTTGTTTTTGAGGACGGCACAGCTTTTAAGTAACTTTTAAAATTAAAAATTCATTTGGGTCTGGAGAGATAGTACAGTGAGTAGGACATTGCCTTGCACACGGCCGACCCAGGTTCAATCCATGGCATCCCAAATGGTTCCTCAGTGTGGCCAGGAATAATTCCTGAGTGTAGACCCAGGAGTAAACCCTGAGCATTGCTGGGTGTGACTCAAAACTTCAAAATAAATAAATAAATAAATAAATAAATAAGTAGATAAATAAATAAATAAATAAATAAAAAGAAAGTAAAATAAAAAGTCACTTAGAAAAGAATATTGTCATAAAAGCAAAAGGATCCTGTGCACTGATCCTTGCATGCAGCTGTTCTAGGTTTGATCCCTGGTACCCCATATGGTCCGCCAATCCCCATTAGGAGTGTTCCCTGAGTGCAGAGTCAGGAGTAAGCCATGAAAACAGCTATTTAAGACCTTAAAATCAGAAACAAAGTAGTAGAATCCTACAGTATTTGACTTTGGGTGATTTGTCTTTGGAAAGACTTTATTTACTTTAATGTGCTCAAGGTTTATCCATTTTCAGAATTTCCTTCCTTCCTTCCTTCCTTCCTTCCTTCCTTCCTTCCTTCCTTCCTTCCTTCCTTCCTCCCTCCCTCCCTCCCTCCCTCCCTCCCTTCCTTCCTCCCTTCCTTCCTTCCTTCCTTCCTTCCTTCCTTCCTTCCTTCCTTCTTTCCTCCTTCCTTCCTTCCTTCCTTCCTTCCTTCCTTCCTTCCTTCCTTCCTTCCTTCCTTCCCTTCCTTCCTTCCTTCCTTCCTTCCTTCCTTCCTTCCTTCCTTCCTTCCTTCCTTCCTTCCTTCCTTCCTTCCTTCCTTCCTTCCCTCCTACTCTCCTTCCTTCTTTCCTGCTCTCCTTCCTTCTTTCCTTCCTTCCTAGAATATTGTTTCTGATAGGGTTAAATAAACTTCATGAAGACAATCCAGACAACCCGAAATACTTTAGAGGGGGCTGATTAAGTTGTTTTGCAAAATTTATGGTCTAATTTAGGAAGGACATAGCAAGTCTGTGGCATTATCTAACACAGAAATGCCTGAACAGAAGACTGGATAAAGAAACTATGGTACATCTACATAAAGGACTATTATGCAGCTCTCAGGAAAAGTTATGAAATTTGTCTATAACTGGATGGACATGGAGACTATCAAGCTCAGTGAAATTAATCAGAATGAAAAGTACAAATATAGAATGACTGCATTCATTCAATTACTTACTGAATGCAATTAGTAAGATTAACATCTTTAGAAAACAATCCACACTTTTTGATAGCATGTTGTCACTTGTTCATCGATTTGCTCGAGTGGGCGCCAGTAACTTCTCCATTCATTGGGAATGAGGTCCATTATTGTTTACTGTTTTTGGCCTATGAAATACATATTGGTAGCATGTTAATAACACATGTCACAGTAGACCAATGCAATAATGTTGAGAGCTTTTTATTTAAGAAGTAAAGTGATCTGAGGGAGGTGCATGGTGAAACAGCTTACAACTTTAGATAACTATAAAAATTCCTTCCTTCCTTCCTTCCTTCCTTCCTTCCTTCCTTCCTTCCTTCCTTCCTTCCTTCCTTCCTTCCTTCCTTCCTTCCTTCCTTCCTTCCTTCCTTCCTTCCTTCCTTCCTTCCTTCCTTCCTCTCTCTCCCTCCCCTCTCACCTCCCTCCCTTTTATATTTTTCATTTTATTGGGTTTTTTGGGTCACATCAGAGGTGTTCAGGACTTACTCCTGAGGCTGGAACTCGGCTCGCCCGGGCCCAGCTGACTATGGGACCCCAGGGAGGGCAGACGGGTTTTGGGAGTGGGCCCGTCACCTCTGGGGGTCCCAGAAGCAGCCGGATGAGACTTCGCCCATCACACTAGCCACCATTTTCGCTGTCCGGATGCTGGAAACTGCCTCACGACCAGATTAACAGAGCAAAACCAGTTCAAGCCCAGGTTGTGCGGCCGCTTGGCAGCACGGTCCTTTAAAATAGTGGAAACAGTAATGTCTTTTAATGCACTGCATTCCACGAAGAGCAGGAAAGTTTGGCGGGAGGGAGAGATAAAGAGGAGAGAAATGACATACAGAACCTGCCAAGTAGTTGAGGTGTGGGAGGGGAGGGAGGTGGGGACATTGGTAATGGGAGATGGGTCTGGGTGGAGGGATGGGTGTTGGAACACTGTGGAACCAAAACTCTACATGAGCATCTTTCAATTGTATGTCTAAAATGGTGTAATAATATTTCGGGGGAAAAATAATAAAATAAAATTAAATAAAAAAAAAGACTTACTCCTGAGTCAGCACTCAGGTATCTTTTCTTATTTAATTTTCTTCTTTTATCTTAGGTACCATGATTTACCTAAAATCACAGGTAGAGAGACTCACAGACCTGGGGCATAGCTGCTACTGGCTCTCCCTGTGTCCAGCCGCTCACGAGGCACCCAGGAGGGATGGTGGATTCTAGCCCTGGCCCGTCACCCAAGCCAGATGACCCCCACTCCATGAGGGCCTCCATTTTCCACATCTGGACTTTCCTCTAGTCAGAACTCCACCCAGCAGACCAGCCTATCACAGCCCAGCAAACGGCCGCCACGGTTCATCAATAAATGCTGGATTTAGAGATGACTACCAGACTATGCTACCCACACAGCAGAGCCTGGCAAGCTACCCATGTTGTATTTGATATGCCAAATACCAGTAACAATTTTAGACCTCATTCCCATGACCTGATGGAATGGTTTGAGGCTCTTTATGTTCTTAGAGCAAGTAGATGCCCTTGGGCTCTACTAGCATGAGACAGGACATATGGAGACGTTACTGGTGCCCGCTCTAGCAAATCGATGATGAACGGGATACAGTGATACAGTGATACTGTGATTTACAAAACTGTTATTAGTAGGGTTTTATATGTGAAACATTCCAGCATCACACCCACCAGAGAGAGTATCTACTTTCTTCTCCAGTTGTTGGAGTGTCCCTCTCCAAGCCTTTTCACTGTACTAAGCTTCCTACTGAAAACCAGTTCTGTGTCCTTTGAGCAATTGTTCTCCGATTACATTTCTTTATATCCTACATATGACAGAGATCATTCTGTGTCTGTCCATTCCTTTTTAATTAATTTCACCCATCATACTTTCTAGATGCATGCATGCAGCACCTAACTGCATGGTTTCTTTTGTTTTCTTAAAGATAAATAGTATGCAATTGTGTATATATGCCACCATTTCTTTATCCAGTTAACTATTGAACATTTGCATTGTTTCCAGATTGTGTCTATTGTGAATAGTTCGTCAATGAACATAGTTCAAAATATTTTCTGTATAGAGTTTTTGGGTCCTTAGGGATTCCATGCTTCTTTACCTTTTCAGATGTTGAAACTCAATTGTTTTGAAACATTATTATGCATAATGATTCAATTAATAGAGAAATGTGGAATTTGAAATTTTATTAAAAGTTAAAAAAACAGAAATTCGATATGATTGTGCTACCTGAATTATGGGAATTTACTCACAAAATATAATGATATTAATATAAAGAGATTAGTGTGTTCTCACATTTATGGCAACATTATATACAATACTGTATATGTTTCCAGTTAATTAGAAACAATGAGTAACAAATAGATAAAAAGGATGAAGTATATGATGGAATACTATTCAGATATTTCTTTGTATTTCACAAAGAGGGAGATAATTCTCTGTGTGTTTCTTTACTTCAGACTCACTTCACTCAACTTGATACTCTTCAGACCAATTCACATAGCAGCAAATTACATGATTTCACCTTTTCTTAAAGCTAAGTAGCAATTCTATTGTGTATACTTACTATAGTTTCTTTATCCAGTCATCTGTCCTTGGATAATTCAGGGATTTATAGGCTTTGGCTATTCTGAAAAGTGCTGCAATAGGAGCACAGATGTATTTTATCAATAGTTTATATATAGTCCTTTGTGGTAGATGCTCTAAAGCGGTATTGCTTTACCATACAGATGCATAATTCCTAGTTTTCTGAAGTATCCTTCTTGCTTTCCAAAAACCATGGGCCAGTAGTTCTTCACTTTTTAAATATTAGATTTTTGGTTTAACATGGTTACAATAGGATTAACATTTATTGTATTAAAGCACAGAGTTACTGCAATGCAATGCCACCAAATTTCCCAAGACCGCAACACCATCTCTATGTCATCTCCAGTTGGCCTCATCATCCCACCTATTCCTTCTTCGACTGCTGATAATTTGAGTTTTATCACCTAAGGTCAAGAGCTTGCTATCATAAATTACTATTTCTTACTTTATATCTCTATATAATACAGATGAATGAGATTATCTGTGTTTGTCTTCATCCCTGTGATTTAGTTCCCATAAGACAGTACCTTCCTGCTCTATTCATGTTTAGAAAACAATTTGGTTTTCTTTTTTTCTTACAGCTGCATATTATTGCAGAAAGGAAGAATATAACTCCTACCTACCTCCATGAAATGAGATGCCAAGTCCTCTTCTTGGCATCTACTCCTCAACCACAAAACCATTTCTTTTAAAAGATATGGACACATCTATGTCCACTGCAGCACACAGTATACAATGAGCAGGATATGAAAAAAAATCCCCAAATTCCTAATGACAGACGCTGTGGCACATATAGACAATAAATAGGCTTAGTCCTTTAATTAGCAGTGGGTTTATTTTTTGGTTTCCAATTAATGGCTATAAATACCAATTTTCATTCTTTTTCTTTTTCCTTTTTTTAGGTGACAGTGAAGTATAGCACTGGCACACAGACAGTAGCTGTGTACACCCCTTCTCTGCAGAAAATCAGCACTTATTTTTCCAGAGTCCACTTTAAAGATTCAAGAAACTTGAAAAAACTCCATAGTCAGGTATTGAATAAATGCTACACTTTGATACAGTAACTTGGCATACTCCAGGGTGAGGATACAGAAGCAAGAGAAACATTATTAATAATATCCAGTTGTCAGTTGTAGAGTGTAACCGGAAACTAAGTAAATGATATGTCCTAATTTCATCATGCAGTTGGCCATGGCTCTGGAGCCAATTTCAAGTTATGTCTCCAGCTGGCAGACCAGTAGCACTGCTCTTCTGGATGGCAAAACATCCTGTTCAGGATCCCTTATGATCAAAAGAACTCAGCGTGGGGATTAGCCTGTCAAAGAGATAATATACCGAATTTTACAGAGAGGAGTTGTGACTGGAGTGACCATGAGACAGGACTAAATTTGTGGCGAATTCACTCATTTTACTTTGCTCCTTCAGCTATGGCGATTGAGGGAGACTATATCTGTGAGATAGTTTTCCTACTGTCACTTGTCACCATGTTGTTCATTGATTTCCTTGAGCAGGCGCCAGTAACATTTCCATTTATTGGGAATGAGGTCCGCTATTGTTACAGTTTTTGGCATTTGACCAAGTTTTTCCTTCATACTATTTACATTTCCATAAAGAATTTTAGACATATTCACACTTGAGTGAAAAGTCTATAGGCAGAATATATATATGTATATGTATATATGTATATGTGTGTGTATATATATATATATATATAAAATGAGAGGGCAGCAGCACAATGGTATGGAAAGATACTGAAATTTTACCTAGAAGATTTGGGATTTGGGTCCAGGTTCCTACTATGTAATGTTATATTTTTATAAATAGATTATTTTATTTTAATAGATTTTTTTCTAAATAGATTAATTTTATTTATTTTTTTCTCTTAATTGATATTATTCTTTTCTCTTTTTAAATATTTTTATTATGCCACCGTGAGATATACAATTACACTGTCACTGTCACTGTCTGTCTTCCTGTTCATCATCGATTTGCTCGAGCGGGCACCAGTAGCATCTCCATATGTCCTGTCTCATGCAAGTGGAGCCCAAGGGCACCTGCTTGCTCCAGGAACATAAAGAGCCTCAAACCATTCCATCAGGTCATGAAAATGAGGTCTATAATTGTTACTGGTATCTGGCATATCAAATACGACATGGATAGCTTGCCAAGCTCTGCTGTGTGGGTAGCATACTCTTGTAGTCATCTCTAACTCCAGCATTTATTGATGAACTGCGCGGCCCGCTTGTGGCCGCGAGCCGGGCTATGATAAGCTGGTCTGCTGGGTGGAGTTCTGATGAGGGGGAAGTCCAGATGTGGAAAATGGAGGTCCTCATGGAGTGGGGGGTTGTCTGGCTTGTTGTGAGGCTCTGCTGGGGTGGCGGGCAAGGGCTAGAAACCTGCCATCCCTCACGGGCACCTCATGAGCGGCTGGGCACAGTGAGAGCCAGTAGCAGCTCTGCCCCATGTCTGTCTCTATACAATTACAAAGATGTTCATATTCGGGTTTAGTCATACAGTGTTCCAGCACCATCCCTCCACCAGTGCCCATTTCCCACCACCAGTGTCTCTGATTCTCTCCCCCTCCCCTAGTCTGCCTCTATGACAGGCACTTTGCTTCTCTCTCTCTCTCTCTCTCTCTCTCTCTCTCTCTCTCTCTCTCTCCCTTCTCTTACACATTGTGGCTTGCAATACATACATTTAGAGGTTATCATGTATATCCATTTGATTATATTTAATGCTCAGTTCTAGGCTAGTATTATCATTTCCAATGGTTATTAGCACACTGTTTCCTTTCCTGTATTACCTAACCTCTGACTCCACACACTTGCGGTAGATTCCACCCACTGACAAGACCTCCCGATCCATGTCTTGCCTGGCCTTAGATATTGGTATCATGCTATTTTTTATATTCCACAAATAAATGCAGTCATTCTTTATCTGACCTTTTCCTTATGGCTAATTTCCACTATGTAACTTTAATGTGTCATGGTAAAGTCTCTTCAGTACTTTGATGTACTCTGCTTCCAAAGATACTATAAACATTCTATGAACAACTTTCACTGGATATAATGTAGCTCCTAAAGAAAAATGTGCAAAACAAGGTATCTTGGAGCAAAGATATTACTATCAGGGGTTAGTTCCCCAAGTCATGGAAGTTTATTAGCAGCAAAATTAAATGATAGTGAAATACTGATGCATATTTAAAGATTCTAATGGTAAACTCTAGATTTTACCATTTCCATGGAATACATACATGCCTCTCTGATGTCAAAAAATATGAAACAAAAAAATACCAGTGTAGAACTGAGCATTGAAAGTAGGCAAAAGGATAAATATGATAACCTCTAAGTGCAAGCCACAATGTGTAAGAGAAGGGAGGGAGAGAGAGAGAGACAGAGACAGAGGGAGAGACAGAGAGAGATACAGAGAGAGAGTGAAAATTGCCTGCCATATTTGCAGGCTGGGGAGGGGGAATCAGGGAACATTGGTGGTGGAAATGGGTACTAGTGGAAGGATAGGTGCTGCAACACTGTGAATGAAACCCAAATATGAACACTTTCATAACTGTATATCTCATGGTGGGACAATAAAAAAATAAAAAATACAAAATAAAAGGATATTATTCAAAATTTACACAAATAAGTAAAAGAAAATGGTATATCCATAACCAAACTTGAGCCTAAAACTTCACGAAGGCATTTGGGATTCTCAGTATTTGTGTTTATAACTAAATTTTGTGCTAATTTATTACTGATAGAAAGTAGCATTTAAAAATAATTCTGCATAGCTCCATAAAGTCAAATTCACTCAAACACTGCCTGCCACTAAGTATTTTAATGTTTAATAAATATGAAGATATAAGACTATTTTGAAATATCAGCAAGCTAATATTTCAGAGAAAAAATGAGACAAGGAAAAGATAAGGAGTTTAATTATGATCAAGTATAACCCAGATTTCTCAGCTAGCACACAGCGATCTGGGAGAGTTTGGCATTTTACAATTGGCATTAAATTAGTAAGGCTTGAGGACAACACTCAGTAATCTATTATCTGTGTACACGAAGTAATGTTGGATCCTGATCAGTTCTGATGGGCCATCAATACTTTACTAATTATAAGAAGAAAAGCAGAGAGCCTAGGAACAGCATTCATAGGGATAGAGATGCTACATTTCAGTTAGCAAAAAGGAAAGAACCAGTACTAAGGTAAGTGTAAGTAAAAAGTAAAATATAAGAAAAAATTATATGTTGATATTAAAATGTATATGACATGGAAAGCAAGATCCAAAGATAATTTTTGTATTTGGGGATTGAATTTTACAGAGGGACCTACAATTCCTCTTCTTGCCAATACGAATGAGGGAGATGATTGTAGACTGAAACAATTTTTTTTTTTCTTTTTGGGTCACACCCGGCAATGCTCAGGGGTTTCTCCTGGCTCTGCACTCAGGAATTACTCCTGGCGGTGCTCAGGTGACCATATGGGATGCCGGGGATCAAACCCGGGCCGGTTGCTGTAATAGGAGGTCATCATTCCCTGCTACCAGAAAGAGGTGTTTCAAAGACAGTTCATTAAAAAAAAAAACCCACAGTTCATACTCCTACTGTTTGCTGTAACAATATAACTATTTATTATCATTATTGTTATAATTACTTGCTAACTAAATATTAATATCTTAAGTTACATAGTTTTGTTACACACTCTTAAAATATAAACTAGACACACTAACAAATTTTTTAAAAAAACATTCTAAACTAATCCTTGTTGTAGAAACATATATATCTGGAGAACAACTAATCACTTATTTTGTTGCCCTGGTAAGAATGTAAACATTCTTCCTTGGGTCTACCTATTTCCTGGCATACAACTGTGCTATTTAAAAAAAAATCAGTTTTTGTTATTTCTCAGAATGGTGGCCAGCTGGCTCTCTTAGCAGCTAAATTTGTCTTTTCTTTAGCCCTCTAGGGCTTTTTCAATAAAATGTTTTGAGCTTAATGAGAAAAAATATTGTGCAATCACATGCAAAAAAGTGAATCCAAAATGTAAATTTTGGAAATCAGCAAAGCCTCAGAGAAAATTTTATTTCTAAAGTGGGTATGATTGATAGGGTTAGAATGGCACATCCTGCAGGCCGAAAACAGATTTGTTTGACCCTATTGTGTCATGCTATCTGGTAACTGGTTTACAAGGATTAATATGGCAGACGGGATATGGAACAACTGACATTCTCTGCACATTACCAGGTGTTTACATGCTTACAATCAATGGAGTACTTAGATTTTTTTTTTAACTGATTCCAGTTTCTAGCATGTTTTTCAGAAAATAATACTTTTTTTTTTTTTTTTTGCTTTTTTGGTCACACCCGGCAATGCTCAGGGGTTTCTCCTGGCTCTGCACTCAGGAATTACTCCCCGGCGGTGCTCGGGGACTATATGGGGTGCCGGGATCAAATCCAGGCCGGCATGGGCAAGCGCCCTACTCGCTGGGCTATCGCTCCGGCCCCCAAAAAAAATACATTTTTTCTTTTTGCTATGTACCTATGAAAACTATGTATTTGTCATAGAGAAAAACAAATTTTTTAGATTTGGCATAATAAATTTTTGATATAAAAAAGGCATTATTAGTGCTTATGTCTCAGCTTAATAGTCACTGGAAGGATTCACAATATTGAGCATCTGTGTTACTTGAATTAGCGAAAATACCTATTAAAACTCTGCTAAAATATCTGAAAATCATTAGATATATTAAAAGCAAGATAACAGGAAAACAGAGGTTTCTGAATTCTGTGTAAAGCACAGTAGGAAAGCAAGTAATTTACTATTGCTGATCCTAGTTTAGTTATTAGTATATATTTAGTAAATAAAGGGCAGTGCTCGGGGACTTCCCACTTTAAGTTTCATCAGTAAATGCTCGGGTTGAGAGAGCCTTCTACTGAGACTATACCACCTACACGGTAAAGCCTGGCAAGCTACCGTGTTTTATTTACTTTTTATGCCAAAAACTAGTAACAATTATGGACCTCAGGTCCATAACCTGAAGAATGGTTTTGGGCTCCTCCTGTCTCTGTAGCAAGTAGATGCCCTTGGGTTGCACTTGCTTGTGACAGGACTAATGGAGATGATACTAGTGCCCACTCCAGCAAATCGATGAACAATGGGAAGACAGTGATACAGTGATACAGTGATTTAGTAGATAGAAAATACTGTGTCAACTTTCTTTTTATACTTAGTAGGCATGATGTTCATTCAAACCCGCTCAGTCTTAGGAAATTTCAGCTTGCTCCATTCTCCAAGACACAGTTTTCTGATACCATGACAGACACTTTTCAACCATCCCAGTCGTAAGTAGTTGAATGGAGGTAAAAATTAGCCTGAGCTCCACAGCCAGGTTCCTCTGTGAAGAATTTTAATTGGAATGTAAGGACAAAAGTCAGTTACTTGCCTTCAGGCCTTTGCTTTGAAAGTTCAGCCCGGTCAGAGCCAAATGTGATACCGCAGACAGCCAGAACTACACCCATATCCATAGATCCAGTAGGACTGTGGAGCCATGAGAAGGCAGAAAAACAGCTTCTATAGAGGGTAAGAAAATTGAGAACCAGAGTGGATTACTTGAGATAAAATGTATTTCTATACTTGGCAACTAGCAAAGGATCCATTTTTCATGGGACCTGACACATGCCCTATTTATGTAACATTCTTTAGAAAAAAAAATCACAATTCATATAGAAATTTCCACACAGAGTCCCTTGAAGCTTATCTGAGGTACTAGGAAACTTAAGCTCGATTTTACATTCGCCTCTGGTTCAAGTGATTTCTGAAAAAGATAGTTAAAACCACAATGAAGGGAATCTTTTACACTAGGTCAGGAGGAATCAGAGTTTAAAGGAGAGAGAGAGACAGAGACAGAGACAGAGACAGCGAGAGAAACAGAGACAGAGAGAGAGAGAGAGACAGAGGCAAAAAAGCCTGCCATATAGATAGGCAGGGAGTGGGGGGGGAAGGAATCAGGGGACAATGGTGGTGAGAAATGGGCACTGGTGGAGAGATGGGTGCTGGAACACTGTATGACTGAAGTCCAAACATGAACATCTTTGTAACTGTATATCTCACGGTGGTGTAATAAAAATTTAAATATATATATATATATCCTCTAGACACCCCTAATTAGAAGCATTGTGTGGAATCATTCTTTTGGCTCTTTCATCTTTAAAGTTTCATGTGTTTCAGAGGTTCTGAGAGCTACACTCTCTAATTAAATTTAATTTTATAATTTCCTTACCATTTCCCCTACTATTATAATTTTGTTTCTTGAATTAGAGTTCGCTTGAGTTTTAAATGTTTTTTAAAGGTACTAGATATCTATTTTAGTGATTTTTATTTTCTGCATTTGGAATTTTGTTGGTGGATCTATATAGTTGCAACTATCTACTCTCTTCTCAAGTGATTATTAATAAAAAAATATTATGAGGCATGTATTTTCCTGTTTGCCATGGTTTCTTCATTCTGGCCATATCCTAAAAGGATTCTGACCATTTTCTAATCCTAGTAGCATGGAAGTGCTTTAGGAGATAAAAATATTTTTAGGAAAAAATAATTGGTTTGCTATCTAAAAAATATGAGCTCTCATGGGGCGGAGCGATAGCCCAGCGGGTAGAGCATTTGCCTTACATGCGGCCGGCCTGTGCAGGCCCGGGTTTGATCCCTGGCATCCTATATGGTCCTGTGAGCACCACCAGGAGTGGTTCCTGAGTGCAGAGCTAGGAGAAACCCCTGAGCATTGCTGGGTGTGACCCCAAAAAAAATATCAAAGGAAAATAAATAAAAAATATGAGCTCTCAATCCCAATACACACAAAATACTTGACATTTATTAAAGCCAAAAATTGACAATAGTGAGTTGAAATTATATAAAAATAAGCCACAAAAAGAAATAAAGATTGTAGAAGGTAAATTCACAGCCAAGCATGTACAAAAGAAAATTGTGATTTGAAAGAAGAGGATACCCAGAGCAAATGAAATTGTGCATGCATGTGTACACGTGTGCCTTACCTGGTGTTACTCGGGGCTCACTCCTGGCTCTGTACCCAGTGACCATTCCTGACATGCATGGGTGACCATACAGGGCATCAGGAAGTAAATTTGGGTTGGCTGCATGCAAAGCGTGCAGTTCCCTACCCACTCTGGCACCCAAAAAAATGAATTTTACAGTAAAAGTGAATACTGCTTGACTACATTTTGATTATAGAAAATAAATCACTTTATTTTCTAATAAAATTCACTGATCATGATAATTAAAAAGAAAATTATATTCACAGTGATATACTACATTTTTGTGTATTATACTCAATACTTTCCATGAGTTGTGCCACGGACGTCTCAGAACAGCTCTGTATTATTTTAATATGAGGAAATAGAAGTTTAGAAAAGGTTAAATAAGCAAGGAAAGCTCACACACAACACACACACACACACACACACACACACACACACTCAAATAAAGGTGAAGCCAGGACTCCAATTTCTGTATTTTTAGGGTTATTTAAAAAAAAAGAGGTGCCCGAAGAAAGGCAGAGTACTTTGTAAAAGTTATGAAATGGTAAATTGGGTTAAAGTTTAAATGGGATTGGGGTTCAATTAATTATTTTCTGCTAACTTTCTGGACAACTTTGGAGGAAGATAGAGTTAGAGCAGAAGTCGGGATTGGTCTGGGTGTCACCATATTCGTGACATTGGTTCACAGGGTTTGTATTTGAGGAGTTGTGCTTCTCCTTTTTTCTTTTTAGGGGAGGTACATCTGGAGCTACATACGGGCAACTCTTAGCTCAGTGTTTGGGTTGTGATTAGCAGTGCTCAGGACCATGCAGTTGACAGATCAGACTGAGAGTGTCTGCACGTGAAGTACATGTGCATGGCACTTTGGGCATCTCCTTGACCCAGGTCAACTTTCCTCTGGGCTCTGCCTTCTCAAAGGCCCTGCCATTGCTTAAGTGTACCGACCTGCATCTTACTTAGAGATGGTCATCACATTGTGGAATAGACGTCAAAAGGGAAAAGACATTTTGACTAACAAGTTATTATAAATGAGTAACAGGAGGACAAATAGGCACATAAAAATTAGAAATAGTTAAGGAGACAGACACAGTATTAAAAATGCTCCAGAGCTTAAAATATTTTAGAAATAAGTATGCGATCATATTGTGAGAAATGATATATTAATGTAGACAATGGCAAATAAAAATAAAAAATGAGAGAAAACAATTATAAATTGTTAGTCAGACATAATGGAATAAAGTTAAACAAATGACTTGTTGATATTTTTAAAAAGGATTATTTATATTAATAGACTTTCAAATGCAAAAGCAGGAAGTTTTCTTACTGATTTTGTGATAGAACATATGAAGAAGAAAAAGGTAATTACTATTACAGGACTGTATAGTAAAATGTTAGTAACAGAGACAAGAACATTGAAAATTTTTTTTAATTAATACTTTATTATACCACTGAGAGACATACAATTACAAAGTTGTTCATGTATGGGAATTTTGGTCACACAGGAACACTGAAATTTTTTAACTAAATTTATAAATCTTTTAAATTTACATAGAATAAAAATGCCTAATCTGGAAAAGGATGGAAATGAGAGAGCATCTTAATTTTGAAAAATTTGAAATAAAAAACAGATGTACACAAGTGGTAAAAATAGTATTGAGAGTATAATAACAGATATTATATGTGAGAAGTACTCTAAGAAAGATAAATGTGACATAAATGTATATGTGATATAAATGACAAAACCACATGATTTAAAAAGAAAAATCTAAGAAATAAAAAGGAAAAATATAATTAAGTAAGGAGGATCAGAATAAAAACTGTATTTTGAAAGTTAATCAGCTTCAGAAAATTTGGGAAATATGTGTGACATATTACTCAGTGAAGGAATAGTTGAACCCAACTAAAGTTTCTAAATATCAGAAAACAGCTTTTCTTCTTGTAAAGAGCATATGAAGAGACAGAAGCATAAGAACATCCAATGTCATAGTGCAAATGTGAAATAATCTTGGAGATAGATTTCTTTGGACAGAAAGATAAAAGATATTAGGGGGTAAGATATAAGCAATGTCTTTGCTCAAATCACAATAAATAGGTTCTATAGACTTCAACACAATATGGGTTTTTAAAAATTCTCATCAAATTGTTTATTTTCATGACTGGTAAAAATTTGCATACCAAATGCTGCAAACAGTATACATTTTTCCATGTTTCTCTCTTTCCACCGCCTGCCACAGTTCAACTTGCTTTCTTAATCCTCTTTGCAGTTGGGACCTGGACTAGTAACTCCTCTGGGTTAGTAGGGATAGAGAAAGTCTGCTGGAGAGCATTCAGGGGAAGACTTTCTGGATATAAAAAGGAGACTGAGGGTCCAGGGAGATTGTATTGGGATTGACACACTTCTGGTCCCTGTTTAATGCAGTCACTTGTTCTCCAGAACACCTCCAGTGGTGGCTCTGGTGGTGAGCATATTCACATTGGGCCATTTCCTGGTTTGCAGCACAGCCTCTGGAGAGGAGACGGAGTTAGAGGAAAAGCACCTCCCCTTGCTGCTACTCATGTTCTGTGGGTGCAGCTTCTTCCCCTTCATGCATGCCTGTTGGCCTCTGCATCTTACCAGGATTAGTATCAATATTACCATAGTCACTTCTTCCACAGTTCAGAGTTTGATTTGAATTTTTGTGTTATCACTTTTTACTTTTGTTGCATTTTTCCTTCCATGTTGTTGAATAATTTATTATCCATTACTGTAAATGTCATATGATTTATCAGTGTGAAGTATGGAGGTACTGAAGCTGCACTTTTTTGTCATCAGTCACAAACAAACAGTTCAACATGGTGGTCACTGACAGCTTTGATAAAAGTAGCGTGATTGGTTACTGAATGACCATGACTCTGTTATCTACTCAGTGATTAATTGACCAAAGAAGCAGCTGGTGAAATCTGCATTCTACACAATGAATCATCATTAAAAACTGTGGTAATAGAAATTTGAACATATTTCCTGGGGCTTGCTGTTATTTAACTAAACTTTGATAACTAAAATTTGTGATGACTGAATATATTTATGGGTAAGTATAAATGTATACAGTTACATATATATACTTAGGTATGCATATATACTTATGGGTATATTTAAATTACAGATATTATATATAAATTACACTGCTATTAAGAGCTTGGTAAAATACAACTGGTCTGTTTTTATTATTAAACTTTCCTAAAGCATACATTCTCTTTACTTTTTCCTAAAGTATACATTCTCCTAAAGTATACATTCTCCAGTTTTCATATATATGAAAACTTTATCATAACACAAAAATTCTCATAAGGAATCTTTGAATTTATTAAGGGAAGAAGTTAATCTAAATGATGTCACTGTCAGCCTGAAAAATTATTATAATAAAAATTAATTCAGTAAATAAATGCTCAGCAGACCGCAGTCTAAAACAAATTTTCATGTTGCTTTGACTCTCAAAAGTCATATTTTCCAAAACTTTGAAGAAACAGAGGGGGAAAAACATGAGTGACATAATAAATAGAATCTTAAATAGAATAGAGCCAAAAAGAAATATCATTTATATGTATCTGTGTCTAATAAATATATTTAAGAATATTTATTCAAAATCCAAACAGTAAGAGCATACACCTTACTCAACACATAAGGTAAAAAATTCTTCATTTTAGCTTTTTTGGGAGGTATGGGTATGAATTACAATGATTTTATCCAGCACTCTATATTTGACTTCCTGTCTAATTAAGTCTCAAGGTAAAAGCAGATATACTGACAAATTTAAGCAACATTTTTAGTTAACATATTCAGGAGACAGGCCTTTAGCTAAAATTTAATTTAAAATCTCATCTTTACCAGAGGGGTAAAATCTGCATGGCAAATTTTGCATCTCAGTTGGCAGCATTTATTATTTCTACAGTTTAACATGCTCCTGACTCATGAAACACTTCTAAGTTCTTGGTTTCCATAACATTGCTCATAATCCTCCCCCTTCTCTTCCACCCTACTCTAACAGTACCCAGAAATTCACCAATGTGCCTTTCTAATTTCATTAGGAATATTAATGTAATTTCCTTGATGTCTTGTCAGAATAATGGAAAATATTTGACCAAGCTAAGTGGAATACTTTTGTATACCAATATGATGAACTGTGGCACATAAAACTAGGACCTACTTATTTTGCTTAAATTTCATGAAAAATGTGTACTTAGAAACAAAATATTCATATTACTATTTTAATAATTTGTAGCCTAGAATTTTAGTAAAATAATACACTTGATATAAATAAAATAAGCATTTTTCAGTTTATATTTGATTTTTATGATGAATTTTATATTTATTTAAATATTTTTAATTCAACTAGTTTAAAATGTTAGACCTGATTAAATAGTATTTTGGTCTACCATTGCTTAGGCTTCTATCTTCCTATCAAAAGCATAAACTTAATTTGAATATTTATTATTGATGAGGATTAGTTAAGGACATAATAAATTTTCACTGGGTGAGGCTTGGTGCTGTTTGTCTAATGTGTGGTAATTGAAGATCAAACAATGGCCACTGAGGACGAGTAAGTGCTTATATAGCACTTCTTGTTCCCTGAATGAAGGAAGAGTATCATTATCTATGGCACAAAATGTCATTTTCAAGAACTGTTTGCTCAGTGAGGCCAGGGACTATGAAAATGATAATTATATCTTTTCCACAAGGCCATGTAATTAAAACAGGAAAATTGTTCATCCATAAAAGACACTTTTTATCTAGGACAATAAAATTAATCTATTTGATGTGATCATCCACGTGACAGATTTTATAGGTATATGTATACAAATGTGTCTATATGTAAAAATGTTTTTATTATATGAAATCATTATCTAGCGACTCAGTTAAAATTAAATCAAACTCTGAAATTATGGAAAGATTTAATAAAAAATATAACCCGTTAAGAGTTTAGCACCAGGTCCTTCCTAGGATCTTTCGCATTTATACACTGTAATGATCATTCTAGTTACAACAAACTGGAGAGGTTATGGGGAATGAGGAATTATGATTTCACACTAGAATTCACTATTGAATATTCACACAGAGACATCATACATCGTTTAGATCTATAGGGCAAGCCACAAAGTGTAACATGAGAGGAGAGAGAGAGAGAGAGAGAGAGAGAGAGAGAGAGAGAGAGAGAGAGAGAGAGAGAGAGAGAGAGAGAGAGAGAGAGAGAGAGAGAGAGAGAGGGCAGAGACAGAGATAGAAAAGTAAAATGTGCCTGCAATAGGGGGAAGGCAGGGTTTGGGTGGTGCAGGCGAGTTTGGGATATGGGTGGTGGGAATTTGGCACTGGTGGAGGGATGGGTGCTGGAACACTCTATGACAGAGTCCCAATTATGAACATCCTTGTAATTGTGTATCTCACATGGTATAATAAAAATAAAAGAAAATATAACCTGTAAAACACTAAAGGATAATCAAAGAACCTTTTAACTTTTATTCACACAGCTATTCTTTATTAAAGGATTTGATAAACACTGTAAACTTCTTTAGATTATGTTAAAAATTGAACTATGTTGACTATGTTAAATGTATATTTTTGTTTAAATATGTTAATATACACATAGAAAAAAATGTGTGTGTATGTGTGTGTTGTGTATGCACGTGCATGTGTATATGTGTTTTGTGAGTGCTTTAAAATTGCTTGGACACTAGCTCTTTTACTGATATTTGATGTGTAAGTATTTACTCCCATTTAGTTGGGTTTCTTTTAATCTTAACTGTAGTTTCCTTTTGTAGTGAAGCAAAATTTTAGTTTTTATATATTTTTTTATTTTTCTTACATTTTTTTGGTTTTCTTTGCCATTTTCAGTATCATGATAGTTCTCCTGTGCTTCCTTAAGGTTTACAATGGATTCAGATCTAACCTCAAGAGCTTTAATCCAGAGTGAATTATATTTTATGAGTGATGTGAAATATGAATCCTATTTCCTTCCTTCCTCCCTCCTTTCTTCCTTCCCTTCCTTCCTTCCTTCCTTCCTTCCTTCCTTCCTTCCTTCCTTCCTTCCTTCCTTCCTTCCTTCCTTCCTTCCTTCCTTCCTTCCTTCCTTCCTTCCTTCCTTCCTTCCTTCCTTCCTTCCTTCCTTCCTTCCTTCCTTCCTTCCTTCCTTCCTTCCTTCCTTCCTTCCTTCCTTCCTTTCCTTCCTTCCTTCCTTCCTTCCTTCTTCCTTTTTTTTTTTTGCATTTTGGGTCACACACAGCAATGTTTCAGGGATTACTCCTGGCTCTGCACTCAGGAATTACTCCTGGTGGTGCTCAGGGGACCAAATGGGATGTCGGGGTCAAACCCAGGTCAGCCGCGTGCAAGGCAAATGCCCTACAACTGGACTATTGCTCTGGCCCCCCTTTTCTTTTTATTAGCTATGACTAACTAGTTTTTCCAACTATTTTTGTTGAACAGGCTTTCCTTACTTTGCTTACTTAACTTTGTCATATTCCTTTGTCATAAATCAACTTTATATTGGAAGGATACTTCTGGATTCCTAATTCTAATCCATTGGTTCTGTGTATGATTTTATTCCAGTACCATACTGTTTTGGTATTTATAGATTTATAGGATAGGTTAAAGCCAGGGAATATAGGGCCTACCATATTCCTTATTTTCAGAATTGTTGTATCATTTGTGGAACTTTATGATTCCACACAAGTGACAGTATCATTCATTATATATCTTCATCAAACTCTATGCTTAACTTATTTATTTATAACTTATATTGCTACTGAGTTAATTTTTACTTCTAACTTTAAGTAACACTGGTTCATGATACTATGCATTTTTAGGCATATTGCATTAGACATAATCCTCTGTACATATTATATTTTTCTCATTACCAGAGTTAATCTTACATTTTTATTTGAAAGGCCATGGAGAAACTTGCTATTCAATGGAAGAAAACTGAGAAACAGAGCAATCCATTATCCATTAATATTATGTGTATGTGTATTTAAAAATGAGAGAAGTATTTCCATATGCATATTTACATTCAGTCTATCTTCCTTTGACTAACTTCAATATACAAGTTAATATGGTGATATCTGTGCCAACCTACATCCAGATAAACTACTTCCAGATAAACTGTGATTTGAGAAAGGGTACTCAACTATTTCTAAATAAAACCTGCAAGATATAATTCTATAAAGAAAATCCCACATATTCCTAACTTTATGAATAAGTATAATTTATAAGTATCATTTTCCCATCATGTTTAGAGAAAAACTTTGAATTTATAAAACAAATTGTAGATGATAGATGTTCAAGAGATTCAAATAGATTGAATGTACATCAAAACCTAAAAAAAAGCTATAATTTACTTTAAAATTTTGGACATTGTCATGGACATGCTGATATCTACAAAAAGTGACCCTCTGAGTAAACTGCAACCAGTGGCAATGATAGTATTAACCAAACAAGAATAAGCTTTCTTCAGAAAACATGACATGTTATGAATTGATGAACCAAGAGCTAGACTTGTTTAGATCATTACAGTCTTGTTGAATTGGTCCCAGATTAACAGCTGGAAATGAGCTCAGTTCCTGACTGCGGAGTGCTAATTAATGTTGCTAACTGTCAACAGATATTATAAAAAGAACAAAATTGTATTTCGCAAAAAGTGCCATTGAACTGATAATTTCAGATGTATGTTGTCAACTTTAAAAGTAGATGTTTTCAACAACATAGCAAATGAATTTGCATGTTCAACATATACTTAAAAAAACCTATATCTAGATGGTCTTCTATTGTTTAAAATGCTTTAAAAGGTGATAATATGATACTTAATCAGATAATACATAATTTTAATGAGTTGACTTCATAAATTGTTTTGAAATTCAGTAGAATCTTAAAATTATTCACTTTCATTAAATGTGAACCAACTTCTAAGAAAGCAATTACTTTGGGGTTCTGAAGATCTTTGCTAGAATCTTTCTGAAGATGGTAAAAAGCAAGGGTGATTTTTGAAATACATCACAAAGTTCTAAGACACTCCGCTAAAAATGAAAGAGATGACAAACATTTAGTCCATGTGATATATAATTTGTTAATATTCTTATCTTCTATTCGGCCATGTGTCATAGACACATTAATAAAAAAGCACATCAGCTATCTCAGAATAAGTCAGCCCTAGGCAAATAACATCCAACCAAAAACCCCAGCTTGTTAGAGAAGCTGCAGACACTGCCTATGGCCTGTAAAGTTAACATTCTTCCATGTTTCTATAACACTTTCAGCTGAAGAGTTCTCATACTTAACAAACATTCACTTGTCAATTTTCACAGCATTTATAAGAACTAGATGCTGCAAAAGACTATTTTCATAGACCTGGGGACAAGAGTCAAAGAAAAAATTTTCCCCAGGAGTCACAATGAAATTGAAATTTGATTCTCAATACATACTTTTAAATAGAGTTGAATCAAGAGTCTAAATTACAGTTTAGACTGTAGTCTAAGCTACAGTTGTTATCCCTCCCTTCTTCCCTCCCTCCCTCCCTCCCACACACCCTCCCTCCCCTTCCTTCCTTCCTTCCTTCCTTCCTTCCTTCCTTCCTTCCCTCCCTCCCTCCCTCCCTCCCTCCCTCCCTCCCTCCCTCCCTCCCTTCCTTCCTTTCATTTTACTATTGTTCATTTATTAGTTCAACAACTTATTTTTAAATTAATTAATTTATTTATTGACAATTACAAAAATGTTCATGTTTGGGTTACAGCCATACAGTGTTCCAGCACCCATCCCTCCACCAGTGCCCACCTCCCATGACCAATGTCCCTGATACCCTCCCCCTCCCCTAGCCTGCCTCCGTGGCAGGTTCTCCATCTCTTTCTCTCTCATTCTCTTTCTCTCTCTCTCTTTCTCTCTTCCCTCTCTTACACGTTGTGGATTGTAATAGACTTTCGACAATTATTGGCCCACTGTTCCTTTCTCTGTCTACCTAAGCTCTGCTCCGACACATTTGTGGTAGTTTCCACCTTTGGCAAGACCTCCTGATCTACATTTTGCCTGACCTTGGATATTGGTATCATAATACGATATATATATACGTATTATGTATATATATGATTTATGTCACTTTCATATTTAATGAAAGTGAATATGTATATATATGTATTTATGTCATGCAAATAAATGCAGTCATTCTATATCTGTCTCTCTCTTTCTGGCTAATTTCACTCAACATGATCCTCTCCATGTCCATCCATTTATAAGCAAATTTCATAACTTCATTTTTCTTAACAGCTACATAGTATTCCATTGTGTAGATGTACCAAAGTTTCTTTATCAGTCATCATTTTGCTGGCACTCTGGCTGTTTCTAGATTCTGGCTATTGTGAATAATGCTACTATGAATATAAAAGTAGGGATGGTGTTTCCGTCGCATGTATTTGGCTTCCCAGGGTATATTTCCACCAAAGACTAGAAATTGGTTCAACAACTTATATTGAAAAAAATTAAATCAAGCATGGGCTTTTTTTATGTGGACCAAAATTCATGTATTTTTAATTTTGAATTGAAAATTTTTTATTATACCTCTGTGATATATACAGTTACAAAGATGTTCATGTTTGGAATTCAGTCATATAGTGTTCCAGCACCCATCCCTCCACCAGTGCCCATTTCCCGCCGCCAATGTCCCCTGATTCCCTCCCCTTCCCCCCAGCCTGACTCTATGGCAGGCACTTTACCACTCTTCTCTCTCTCTGTCTCTGTCTCTCTCTCTCTCTCTCTCTCTCTCTCTCTCTCTCTCTCTGTATCCCTCCTCTTAGACATTGTGACTTTCAATGCATACATATACATATCAAGTATATCCCTTTGCCTATATATTTTTTTTTTGCATTTTTTTTTTGGTCACACCCGGCAATGCTCAGGGGTTTCTCCTGGCTCTGCACTCAGGAATCACTCCTGGTGGTGCTCGGGGGACCATATGGGATGCCGGGACCGAACCCGGGTCTGCATGGGCCGGCCCACGTGCAAGACAAATGCCCTACCCGCTGGACTATCACTCCGGCCCTCCCTTTGCCTATATTCAATATTCAGTTCTAGGCTTGTATTATTATTTCCAACAATTATTAGTATATTGTTCCTTTCTCTGTGTTACCTAACTTCTGACTCCCACACACATGCAGTAGATTCCACCCAC
Organism: Cryptotis parvus; assembly: GCA_021461705.1. Lineage (NCBI taxonomy): Eukaryota > Metazoa > Chordata > Mammalia > Eulipotyphla > Soricidae > Cryptotis > Cryptotis parvus. Next base: position 117,076 of record JAJIBD010022283.1, on the reverse strand, counting down.
TGACAATGCCTCCTGATCCATATAATGCCTGGCCTTGGATATTGGTATCATACATTTTTTATGTTCCGCAAATAAATGCTGTCATTCTATACCTGTCATTTTTCCTCTGGCTAATTTCACTCAGCATGATCCTGTGCATGTCCATCTATTTATAGGCAAATTTCATAACTTCATTTTTTTTTTTTTTTTTGCTTTTTGGGTCACATCCAGCAACGCTCAGGGGTTACTCCTGTCTCTGTAGTTAGGAATTTATCCCAGTGGTGCTCGGGGACCATATGGGATGCCGGGATTGAACCCAGGTTGGCCGCATGCAAGTCAAACACCCTACCTGTTGTGCTATTGCTCCAGCCCCTCATAACTTCCGTTTTTCCTGACAGCTACATAGTATTTCATTGTGTAGATGTACCACAACTTTTATCTAGTCATTTGTTCTTAGGCACTAGGGTTGTTTCCAGATTCTGACTATTGTGAATAGTGCTGCTATGAATATAAAAGTGCAGGGTATGTTTCTGCTGTGGGTTTTTGGCCTCCCAGGGTATAGTCCCAGGAGTGGTATGGGTGGGGTTAAATGGGAGCTCAATTTCTAGTCTTTGGAGGAATGTCTATATCATTACCCCAAAAGGCTGTACCATTCAACATTGCTATCAACAATGGATAAGAGTCCCTTTCTCCCCTCATCCACTCAAGCACTTGTTCTTGATTTTTTTGATCTGATCATTTAATCTTTGATAAAGGAGCAAAAAATACAACATGGAGTAAGGAAAGCCTCTTCAACAAGTGGTGCTGGGAAAACTTGGCAGCTATGTGTAGAAAATAGACATCTGTCTAACACCATGCAAAACGTCACAAAAAATGGAATAAAGATCTCAATATCAGACCTGAATCCACAAAGTACATCAAAGAAAATATAGGAAAAATCCTCTATGACATTGAAGCTAAAGGCATCTTCAAAAAAATGAAACCACTAACAAAGCAATTGGAAGCAAAGATAAACATATGGGACTAAATGAAAATAAAAAGCCTCTGCAACTCAAAAGAAAAGAGATCAAGATAAAAAAGACAGTCCACAGAGGGGGAAAGAATATTCACCCAATACCCATCTGATAAGGGGTTAATATCCTGGATATATCAGGCACCGGGAGAACTTTACAAGAAGAAAACAGTCAACCCATCAAAAATAGGCAGAAGAAATGAACAGAAACTTCGACAAGGAAGCAATTCAAATGGCCAAAAGGCATATGAAAAAATGCTCATCATCACTTATCATCAGGGAGATGCAAATCAAAACAACAATGAGATATCATATTACACCACAGTAAATTCACGTATTTTTAAAGGAAGATAACAAGCAGATGAAGTATATGATCTTAGATGAAAATTAAAGACTCATGGTTAACCACACTGCAGTTTTAAAATTTCTACAACCAGCATTCAGAAGTGACAGTTTATTAACATTTTTTTTCCACTTAAGTTAGCATTCCTCAGTTTCTGGTTGAGAATTACTTTTTTTTATGAAAAACAGACCCTGGACTTGCTCTATCAAGTCCATGCTGTGTCTGGAACATGTACCTCCCTTTACTCTGCATTTTCCACTCTGAAGAAGATTCTGTTGTGTTCTCTCTTGAATACATATTCCTCTCTTTCTCTCACCTCGCTAGATAGTTACTTCCCTAGAAATGATACAGGGTGCCAAATAAATATTTTACCCCTTGATCTAAAACATGGTATTATAAAATTTCTGGTCTTTATGAAAACAAACATTAATTTCAGTAGAAAATAACTAGTAGAAGTTTCTATTTTCTTCTTTTTTTTTTTTTGCTTTTTTTTTTGGGGGGGTCACACCCTGCAATGCTCAGGGGTTTCTCCTGGCTCTGCACTCAGGAATTACTCCTGGTGGTGCTCAGAGGACCATATGGGATGCCAGGGATTGAACCGGGGTCGGCATAGGCCGGCCGCATGCAAAGGCAAATGCCCTCCCGCTGGACTATCGCTCCGGCCCCTGAAGTTGCTATTTTCAAAGATGTACTTAGTAGAACAATAAAGTTAGGTATATATTAAAATATGACATATATAAATAAAATGTATTTATAATTATATTTGTTTGATGCATAAAACATTTTAAATGATAAAAAATTTTAAAACCTATTTTTGAACTTGAATATAAATTTTAGGATATTGAAGACCTGGAATTATTAGTGAATTACTGGAAGCAAATCAACCATGGAGTTCAGATGGGCAAGGTCCATGAAGGTCTGAAAAGGCATGAAAAGATGAGTAGTCCATGGACTATCCCATTGCTAATGCAACACTTTTTAGAGTACCTCTTCTTGCATAGAGATCCAGGTAAATGATACATGTATGTACCTACATGTACTACTTTAAATTACCTTTAAAGCTTTCAGTAGCCTTTTCTTTGTCTCCATTAAGACTGTTGGTGGGCATTTAAGGTCAGCACTGGTCTAACCATCTGTTTATCACATGTCAACATGGAATCTCCTGACACTGACTATAATTCACCTGTTTTTTGCACAGACATGCTTAAGAACAGTACCCTCATCTTACTATACTTCTCATTAGACTGATCTGAAGCATGTTCTTTTCCTTCTCCATTCACTTAAATAGTTAATTATTGCTTTTGAAATAAATTATTATATTTAGTAATTCAAATCTCAAATACTATTAGTTATCGGCTAGTTAAACTGTCTTAGTCCTCGTAGTTTGATGCTTCATAGTGATTACAATTCAGATAAATTTCCACTCCAAATATCAAATACTTGAAGGCTAGATGGTTTTGTTTTGAGAGAAATTCTGGGGAAATTGATAAAAGTTATGTGATATACAAATCCAGATAAGAATACTTTATTCATTCCAAATAATACAAGAAAAGGTTAATTCTAATTATGTTCATTTAGTATATTTATTAATAATAAATTAGTATTGATAATGATTTATGTTTATTAATGTCACGGTCTTGGCAATAGTAAACCTTAGATATATTAAATAAATGACCTGAAAGCTTTGCATGAACGATAACATGAGTGGACCACTGCTGCTTCAAGTGCCCAGCAACTATAACAGGTCAGTATCCCTACCCCCTCCTCTGGGGTAGAGGATATACTAGGTTCAATTTTTTTTGCATATAAATGGGATAGGTTCCTTTGAGTTATCTTCCTAAGATGTTCTGGATAGAAATAATACACAGTGAGAAGTTCAAGGTTCTCTTCAAATATTCCCTTCTTGTAATAATATGACTCTGGTTATGCAAGCAAGTTCAATAATATAAATTTCTATTTGGTTTTCTCCCACTAAGGGAGCTGCTGACATCCTTCTGAAGTTTAGAGCAACAGCAATCAAAACATTGCAAATTCTACTGACTTCCAGTGAAGAGAAGTGATTGAGAGGCAAAGAAGCATCCTTGGTGGCAAAGTTAAGCTGCATTTTCCTTAGTTCTTTCCTTTGGTGGTGGGGAAGATTTAGGTCACGCCCAGCTTTGCTCAAGGCTTAGTCTTGGCTCTGTACACAGGTACCACTTCTGGCAGTGCTAGAGATCAAACTTGGGTATGTCACATTCATAGCCTTACATCTGTACTTTCTTTCTAGCTTCTCATTTTCCTTTCTTTACAAGTTTCTTTGCATAATGCAAATATAAGTTGTGGGTGTCATGAATGTGTTGCCAGTATAACACATTCAGCAGAGAAAAGAACTGAGATACTGAAAAGAGGCGAAAATATTGAAGATACTGTCTCATTGGGAAGAGATATTGTGACTGAGTCAGAATGAACAGACGTGCCCAAAACAAGGATTTTACTGCAAAGCTCTGCCTGATACCAATTCCCAATTAAAAGTGAAATCCCTTTACTCTTCCACTTTTGTAAATAGCTTTTTACCACTCTTCTCTTCTCTTGTCATTATGCTACTGAAAAATTCCACCCAAAAGCAAGAAATTTTCCCCAGAGACATTAAATTTATAACACCCACAAGAGTAAGAATTCCATATTGTTAACCTTATTTATAAGCATAAAACAAATACAGACATTTTCACACAGAGATTTTTAAATAATGAGTCATTTCATGGGATATATCTTTATGACGAAGTAATTATAATTGAACACCATTTTAGAATTGATTAAAATAAACTGCAATTGCATCCAATTTCAAATTCTTTTTGCTACCTTGCATCTAATACATTTTCATCCTTTACAGTAGATGGTGAATTTGACTCTTTTAACATCTAAATATCTCAACTCTCTTGAAAAAAAATGTACATAATCATGCAGGGTAATTCTTTTGGTTTTAAAAAAATGGTAAGACTATAAAACTATTCAGCTAAATACACCCTTTGCTTATAAATCGACTCTAACGTAAATTCACAAGCATGCCATCATATTCTTGAAACAGGTGATACCATTAGTACAAAATGAGTGCCCCCAGGGGCCCATTCTTAGCCAATATACCTATGAAATCAATGTGACATATTTATTTGAAAATTATGAATTATTTAATTTGGCACTGTACTATGTGATATATTTTATGTTGAGCTTCCTTTTTTCATTCACTTGCCTATTTAAGCAAGATTTATCACATCAACATTGTGTTAATAATAAGAGGATTAAATATTTATTACTTTACTGAGTCAGGGAATTTGCCTTGCATTTAGTCAATCAGGGTTTGGCCCTCAGTATCCCATACGGTACTTCAAGTTCACCAGAGGTACTTACTCAGAGTGCAGAGCCATGAGTATGCCTTTAGCACTGGAAGGTATGGCCCAAAAAACAAACAATTTTTTATTAGAGCTTAGGTAATATAATTGCAATGCTATATATAATATAGTGCAGTATTTATAACCCTAACTCTAACCCTAACCTTAACCCTAACCTTACTTTAAGTTTATAGTATTGATATTCAAAACTATTGCATACCATTTTCACAAAAATGCCAATGACCCTCTGTCATCATGTGAATTATAGTTCTATCTATGAGAGGCATTTTTATTGCAATATTTTTATTGGTTCCTTGGGTATTTTTAATTAAAAATCTTATTATACCATCGAGAAAATATACAATTACAAAGATGTTCATGTTTGGATTTCAGTCATACCATGTTCCAGCACCCGTCTCTCCACCAGTGCCCATTTCCTACCACCAATGTTCCCTGATTCCCTCCCCTCCCCTAGCCTGACCCTATGACAGGCACATTTCCTCTCTCTCTGTGTCTCAGCCTCTCTCTGTCTCTCTCTGTCTCTGTCTCTCTCTCTCTCTCTGCCTCTCTTTCTTCTTTCTATGAGAGGCATTTTGGAGCCAGATTTCTTAGGTCCAAATCCAACACAGACACTATTTTTTGTCATCCTGGACAGCACTTATATTGATGCTGTTTCCTCAATTTAGTAAAATGAGTGGAAAATTTGTGTTTTTGGCAGGAGAGGGTCTTTGAATAAATGTAAGCTCTGCCTGGACCCAGATTAGGGACTCCATAAATGCCAGCTATCACCAAAGTTTTGTTAATGGCACACTGTAGGCCACTGATACTGCTTAGTGTAGTAACTAATCATCACAATAATCACTGTCTGTATCACTGTCTCCCCGTTCATCATCGATTTGCTCGAGCGGGCCCCAGTAACATCTCCATACGTCCTGTCTCATGCAAGTAGAGCCCAAGGGCATCTGCTTGCTCCAGGAACATAAAGAGCCTCAAACCATTCTATCAGGTCATGGGAATGAGGTCTATAATTGTTACTGGTATTTGGCATATCAAATACAACACGGGTAGCTTGCCAGGCTCTGCCGTGCGGGTAGCATACTCTTTTGAATAAGGAAATGCCTTATTCAACATTTATTATTTATTTGCTTTTTTGGGTCACACCTGGTGATGCCCAGGGGTTATTCCTGCTCTGCTCTCTACTCCTGGCGGTGCCCAAGGGGATACCGTATGGAATGCCCAGGATTGAATCTAGGTAGACCCGTGCAAGGCAAATATCCTACCCGGTGTACTATTGCTCCAGCCCCAAATTCAGTATTAAATCTCGAGCCTTTCTGAAGATTCCTGATCAGCAACTTTATTGGCTTTATTAAGTATTAAAGTGTTTGTGGGGAGAATCGGGAGCAGTTGAGATCTGTAAGAGGACGCGTTGCCGTGTCAGGGAGACAGACCACTGTGCCAGGCTAATAATAGCGTCCTTGATGGTACTTACGGCTGTATTTTGGTTTAGAGGTAGTTGCCCCTCCTCCCCACATTGCATGGACTTACCAAGCCTGGTGGGGCAGAGGCTTTTGGTTTACAACTGGCTGATTCTCACTTTGTTGTTGCTATTCTTGACCTTCTGTTTTTTGTTTTTGTTTTTCTTTTTTGGGTCACACCCGGCGATGCTCAGGGGTTACTCCTGGCTCTGCACTCAGGAATTACTCCTGGCGATGCTCGGGGACCATATGGGATGCGGGGATCGAACCCGGGCCGGAATGGGCCGGCCGCGTGAAAGGCAAACACCCTACCCCATCACAATAATAACATCTAAATAATGAAATAACCATTATGACAATTTAATATTGCAAGGAGATTAAGTCATCCAAAAATATCCATGTAAGGTTTATTTAGGTAATTGGACCAGGGACTGAAACATGACTCGTTATGACAATAATAACTAGATGACTACTATTTTACTTTTATGGAAGCTAATGGTCCTGAAAATCTCAGTAAAAGCAAACTAATGTTTTGATCTGAAAACAATTAAACTATGAAATTCATATTACCTTTATGCAACAATATTTGAAGTACAAACTGTGTAGAAATATTACACATTAAATTTCCATTGCCATTCTTTTGGAAATGTTACACATTCGTGAAGATTAAGTGTTTTCTTTTGGATCAGGTTTTGTGTGACAGTGCTCTAATGAGACATCTGTTTCTGATATCTGAATGCCCATAACCAGAGCTCATATCTGACTCATAGGATTATGAAGCTTTACTTTAGCATTCAGGGTAAGACTATGGAGGTGTTGATTTTTCATCACAAAAGATTATTATAGGCATCCCTTTTTACATATATGTGATTACATATAGATTATTTCTATTTCTGCAAACAAGTGCTGCACCTGAAATTTCTCACAAAGTGGAAAGAATTAGAAGCACCCTTTATTAAAGATGTTGAAGAGTAATAAAGTCTCCCCATAAGATTTTCTAAACAATAGTTTTAGTATAAGATTGATTCCACTGAAGGTATGATTTCCCAGTTATTTTGCAGTTGCAATTATAGTTTCTTGGGCTTAAATGCTTAATTAGGAGCCTTTGGAAAGTTTCGTGTCAAGCTAAAAATATTTCTAATGTACACTCTGCTTACTCAAAGCTGCATGGAGCTGTAATTTACAAAGGAAACTTGTTTCCTTAATTGTTGTGTCAGTCAGCAAAAGCACAGGGAGCAGGCACAGAATAAGCTGTTTATATTTAGCTGTGCCAGTGGCCACAAAATGTCACAACCTTCATGTAATTTAGGAAAAGGTTAGAAATGCTACTTCCAAAGAATTTATTGCTTTACAATTTGTTGTATTTTAAAAAAAATATGTACTACACTTTGCAGGATTTTTATGTAGGAATTTTACACCATCATTATAATTCTGCTTTTTATGCAACACTTTCAAGTGAAGACCTAAGTAAATGTTTCAGCTAATTGTTATATATTTGCCTTATAATTAGTTATTACTATATAAAATATATGTTGGACTGGAGTAATTGGAAAGGCTTGCATGTAGCTAACCCAGCTTTGATCCCAGGCACACATATGTTCACCTAAGCACATCCAGGAGTAAGCCCTGAGTGCAGAGACAGGAATAAACCCTGAGCAACACCAAATATGGTCCCCAAAGAAAAATATAAACTGATATATATATATATATATTATCTGAATCCTACTACTTTTATACATCTTCAGATATTGAGGAGCATATTTTATTATGGAATAGATTTAGAGATGAATAAGCTGGAGAATTGCAAACTTTCAGGATGACTCATCTATTTACCAAGTGTGATGAGAGAAAGGAGAAAAACAAAAATGAGCAAGCAAGGAGAAGCATTGCTTTATATTTCTATAACATTGTTTTTTTTTCCAAAGCATTTTCACATCTATCACTGCAATCTTTTCAGAGAATATCTACAAGTTATACTTTTATTAGATGAGATCATCTCCTCAAAGTATAGGGGCCTGTGTTCTAAAAGTGGTTACAGATTAATGCTTGAAAGTTAAACTGATGTGGATTGTAATCCCAGTTCTGCACTTCCATCAATTTGACTTTAAATGTTTTGAATAATGCCTCTGAGTATCGGTTTCTTTCTCTGAAAATGGGGATTATGATAACTGCTTCATAGTTCTTGCTATTTTTTGTTTTGATTTTTTTGGGGGTTGGGGAAACCACATCCACAGGTACTCATGGCTTATTCCTGGCTTCTGCATCCAGAGATGACTCTGGTGGTGCTCAGGGGACCATATATGGTGATGGAGAGCAATCCAAGCTAGTCGTCTACAAGGTATGCACCTGATGCACTGTACCATTTTTTCTGGCCTCTGCTTCACACATCTGTTCAATCAAGTGGCCTTGGCCATTCACAAGACCATAGTGTTTACTCTACACTTATTAATCATTCTGGTTATTATTGTTTTCTAGCTCTCAAGGCAAAGTGATTATTTCCCAGCGAGAGTATAAGCTAGGGCCAAAGTAGTATTGCCATTGAAGACTTGACAATAGATTTACTAAAAGAAAAAGAAGCAGTTCTATTTTCAGAAATCATTTCAATAGATGATGTCAATATATTTTCATATCCATTTCCACAACTTATTAACTTCTGCTCCTCTTCACAGGTAACCATGGCCAACTCTTAGTTCTTTTTGGCTTGATTTCTAATGCACCCTTGTTTATGATATATGTGGAATCATTAGTTGATAGAATCCTCTGGGAGTTCTCACTCATTCTATTCTTGTTATCCTTGATTAAAATCATTTTATACTTTCTGCAAATTAATTAAGAGGCAATATGATAGCAATTAAGGAGTTCTTTACATTCAAGAGCTGAAAAAAATCTAAAAATTACTTTACACTTTTGACACATTTATTTTATGTATAAAATAATTTATACGTATTTTATTCTATTTGATTCACATACTTAAATCTTGAAATGCTTTAAAATAAGTTCAGTCCTGTAGAATTAATCTGTTATTGATATAGTGGTCAGATAACTACATCTTTTAATTTTAAAAGAAGTACTGATAATACTGTGTTTCTAGGTGTTGGAGTGGCAGTGAGTAGGGTGTTTGCCCTTCGTGCAGCTGACCATGTCCTATTCCTGGCATCTCCTATAGTCTCCTGAGCACCACCAGAAGTGATTCCTGAGTGCAAAGGCAGGAGTAACCCTTAAGCATGCCCAGGTCCGGCCCCAAACCAAACTAGAAAAAACAAGCAAAACAAAAAAAAACAAAACAAAAACAAATTAAATCTTCTTTGTACCTAAATGAAAGAGCAGTTTTATGTATCTATGTGCTTCAAGCAATGTAGACCTTTGGCAGAGAAAACACTAGGTGTTCGTGGTAAATAAAATAGCAAGTTAGTCTTGGTTACTCTTGCTTACTCTTGGTTCAGTGGCCAGAGGAACCTGGCCGTTCTCAGGGGACCATATGCAATGTCGCCATGGATTCATTTGACCATATGCAAGGCAAGTGCCTTACCCCTGTACTATCAGTTCCTCCCTGTCCTCTATTTTTAAGGGGAGTAAAAACTTGAAAAAAATCTACTTGCATAGAACATGTTCCTGATTTTCCTCCATTGTGCCTTAAGTGTATATTAGGTAATTAGAGGAAAGATGGCTGGAAAGGGAGGGGGTAATTTCTGAAAGGAGAGTAAATTTCATCCATGAACTCTTCCCAAGTCTTATGCTAGTCCTGGGAGCACGCATGCGCAGGATATGCTAAATGCTATTTTAACTATGATCCAACATGACTGAAACTTCAGGTGAGAGAGACAATTTTCAGTTTGAGTCAAGCCAAGACAATTTCCTGTTTAAACAAACACTCCAACAACCCTCAGAATAATCAATCGAATCTGGAGTCTCCAAACATACCATTCAATATGACTGAAATATAATTCAAAATGAACAAAGATCCAGAAAACCACGATACTTTATTTTATTTTTTTGCTTTTTGATTATAGGCCTCAACCAATGATGCTCATGGGTGACTCCTGGCTTTACTGGAGTGGACTCAGGGGTCCAAATGAAATGTCTGATATCAAACTGGGTTGGATGTGTGGAAAGCAAACATCCTACCCACTGTACTTTCTCTCTCTGTCCAACCTGATACATTTTCAACGGACAAACAACTAGCACATGCCAAACTCAAAATGACCCAAATTTTGTAATTATAATGGTATCTTCAAATAGTTACTATAATACATTCAATGTGACAGAACTATGTTGCAAAAAATAAAATTACATAAATTTTAATAGAGAAAAATTTTAAATGGAACAATTATAATAATTTGTAAGCAAATGGAAGAACTGCACAGAGGAAAAGATGTCTTTCTTTCACGGTTTTCACAACACACTGTATGGCTATGAGTAAAATACATATTTTAAAATATCTAAAACTCATTGTTTAAATCAGTCCCATATAAAAAGTAAATTAAACAATAAGTTAGTGATAATAAGTCAGAACAAAAACATGAAAACATTCTATATTCTGAAAAACTACCATGATATATATATATATATATATATATATATATATATATATATATATCAGAAAATTTTAAAGAAAATACCATATATAGAGTGGCATGAAGACAATTTCTCCAAAAATTTGGATCACTGTACCACTGTATCACTGTCTTCTCGTTCATTATCAATTTGCTTGAGCTGGCCCCAGTAACATCTTCATATGTCCTGTCTCATGCTAGTAGAGCCCAAGGGCATCTGCTTGTTGCAGGAACATAAAGAGCCTCAATCCATTCCGGAATGAGGTCTACAATTGTTACTGGTATTTGGCATATCAAATACAACACGGGTAGCTTGCCAGGCTCTACCGTGCAGGTAGCATACTCTTGTAGGCATCTCTAAGTCCAGCATTTATTGATGAACCCTGTGGCCGCTTGCGCTGCGCAAGCTGGGCTATGATAGGCTGGTCTGCTGGGTGGAGTTCTGACGAGAGAAAGTCCGGATGTGGAAAATGGAGGCCCTCATGGAGTGGGGGTCGTCTGGCTTGTTGCAAGGCTCTGTTGGGGTGGCGGGCCAGGGCTAGAACCCGCCATCCCTCCTGGGCGCCTCGTGAGCAGCTGGGCACAAGGAGAGAAAGTAGCAGCTCTGCCCCATGTCTGTGAGTCTCTTGGATGCATAATATTTCTTTTAATTGTATGTCACATAATGCAAAGTACATTAAGATAATTATTCATAATAAAATAAAGCAACAAAATTGTGAGGAATGAAACTATGTTATTAAAATGTAGTTTCTATATATTAGTTATAGCAAAGATGGTACAGAATATACGAGAATGCTGAATTTAATTTTCAGATTTCCATTTATAAAATACTAATATTTTCTTCCTCAGGTACAGAGGTCTAATTTTTAGGTTAATTTAATGAGAACTTTCTATTATATCACATAAGAAGATAAAGAAGCAAAGGAATCATTAAATCACTAATGTTAAGCATAGGAAAAGTTGCTTTAACTTTGGATGCATCAGAGTTTTGGTATTTGATGAAACAGTACAAGAGCTATGATACAATCCATGGTGTATATATAAATGTGTGTGTATATATAATGTTATATATTATTCATTATAATATGTGATATGATATATAATATTATGTCACATATACTATATCCTGCCCTCGAGTTATTGCAGGTTTGGCTGCGTTGCCCAGCTGTGTCAGCAGATGGCAGACAGGACATAGGCTTATCTACACCTAGAGCTCTGCCTCGTGGGCCCTATATGGTTGATGGTCTGACATAGAAAAGGCTGGGCCCCTGGGATGAACCCAGAGCCACAGAAGATCCTGGCAAGCTATCCGTGGTTTATTCGATATGGCAAAAACAGTAACAATAATGGACCTCATTCCCAATGAATAGAGTCATTACTGGCACCCACTCAAGCAAATCGATGAACAATGGGAAGAAAAGTGATACAAGACAAGTGAAACAAGTGATACTATTATATATTATATATAATATTATATATTATATATTATATATTATATATAATATTACATGTTATATATATATATATGAGCGTGGCAAGCTACCCGTGTCATATTTGATATGCCAAATACCAGTAACAATTATAGACTTCATTCCCATGACCTGATGAAGTGGTTTGAGGTTCTTTATGTTCCTGGAGCGAGCAGATGCCCTTGGGCTACACTAGTATGTGACAGGATGTATGGAGATGTTACTGGTGCCTGCTCAAGCAAATTGTTGATTAATGGGAAGATAAGTGATACAAGTGATATTATATTATTATATATGTATATTACATAATATTATAATTCTATTTACTAATATTAAATAAATATTACTGTATCCTACAAAATATTATGGGTCATAATATATAGGTATACATGATGACTTTTCAAATCTACTTTGCTAGAAATGACAATAGGAATGCTATTGGCATTTCAACAGTTAATATTACTGGAAAGAATGAAGTTATATACTGAAAAGAGAAAACAGCAGATAGGTGAACTTGTTCACTCTACACATTTTTTTCACTAAACTTTGTTATGTATAACATTGATGAGAAAAAATTCCCTGTGAAGGTTAAATGGAAATGTTACTTGAGAACTTGGTTTCATTATATGTCATTTTGCTTAAAGTTTCAGTTTATAAGAATGAACTACTATGCTACAAATTGAGAAGCAAGCTTGCTGTTTCTGCCTTTAATGTTGATTTTCTTTTCCCATGTGGCTATATAAATATTTTTTACTTTTCTGTAATTCTTTTTGTGGTATTTTTTTTTCTCCATGTGAGGTTGAAAGTTCCTCCATATTCAAAAAATGTTACCTGGCTTTTTCTACAAAGCACTTGGCACAGATAAAATACAAGACAATTAAAAGCACAGAACTCAGAAATTTACTGGGTTCAGATCTAGACAAATAACTAAACGCTTTACACAGTAATTCTTTGATCCTTTAGATGGGAATAATAATTACATTTTTGGTATGATAGTAAAAGTGAAGTATCTAATGGAATTACACACTAAAATGTAATTATGCTTACATTTTGTAAACTTTTTTGAATGTTGATATGATTAATGGCATAATTTTATTAACCTGAACATTTAATTTTATATTCATCAAAGTTCATAAAGATGAATGCCAAAATTCCTTTTATTTGGCATGCACACTACTCCATACTTTTGTCTTATCTATTTGATTCTTGGGCCACACCTAGCAGAGCTCATTCTTAATCCTAAATCTCTCAGTGATCACTCCAGGTGGGGCTCATGGGGACCATTTGGGTGCCAGGAATGAACCTGATTTGGTTACATCCAAGGCGAGAATCTTACCCGGTCTACTACATATCTAGTCTCAAGAGAGTCTTAACGCAACAAGCAAATTATTTATTTTCAAGATTTATTAAAATTAATTTCTCAATAGGATGAAGAGCCTCACACGCAGCTGGGAAGCTGGAACTCGGCTCTCCCCGGCCCAGCTGACTATGGGGCCCCGGGAGGACAGATGGGTTTTGGGAGTGAGCCCATCACCTCTGGGGGTCCCGGAAGCAGCTGGATGAGACTCCCCACCACACTAGCCACCACCTTCGCTGTCGGACACTGGGAAACTGCCTCATGACCAGATTAAGGGCAAAACCAGTTTGAGCCCAGGTAGTCGGCTCCCAGAAGTAGGAATCACTGGGAATTCGTCAGATGGAGTCAGGGGGTCGGCCATTCCCCCCTCCATTTTGTCGAGCCTGGTGGCCCCACCCAGGATCTGCCCTGGGGCCACCAGCCATAGCATGAACAGCCTCACAAGCAGCTGAGGAAGCTTGAACTGGGCTTGCCCCGGGCCCAGCTGACTATGGGGCCCCCCCCCCGGGAGGACAGATGGGTTTTGGGAGTGGGCCCATCACCTCTGGGGGGTCCCGGAAGCAGCTGGATGAGACTCGCCCATCACACTAGCCACCACCTTCGCTGTTCAGATGCTGGGAAACTGCCTCACGACCAGATTAACAGAGCAAAACCAGTTTGAGCCCAGGTTGCACGGCCGCAAGCAGCAAGCGTGGTCCATTAAAATAGTGGAAACAGTAATGTCCTTTAATGCACGGCATTCCACGAAGTGCAGGAAAGTTTGGAGGGGAGGGAGAGATAAAGAGGAGAGAAATGACATACAGAACCCGCCAAGTAGTTGAGGTGTGGGAGGGGGAGGGAGGTGGGGACATTGGTGATGGGAGATGGGTTTGGGTGGAGGGATGGGTGTTGGAACACTGTAGAACCAAAACTCTACATGAGCATCTTTCAATTGTATGTCTAAACTGGTGTAATAAAATTTTGGGGGGAAATAAAATAAAATAAAATAAAATGAATAAATAAATTAATTAAAAAATTAATTTCTTTCACATAAAAAATAGCAAATTCAGGAATATTAGTTGAGCTATGATGTTGTTGGAAGTTACAATTGCATTTATGAAAAGATAATAAGCCTAACTTTGGCTTTCCAAACAGTATAATTCAGTTTCTTCATGGAAGAAGCAATGCCAATAGGATCTTGTAGCAGCAGGCCAATACCAAAGTTTCCTTAAGTGAACAACATAGAATTTAATTGTGACTCAGCACTTTTTCAAGAGGCAACTTAAGCTTAATGGAGCTACTTTGTGCAAAACTCTTGACATTTAGCATACTATCTAGAATCATATTTCTCAAATTAGAAAAATCAATTATAAGTGTCTTGAAGCATTTTCTGTGGAATGTGCTTCAGTTTCTACTAAAAAACATCAAAATCATGTACACAGGTACATATGATAGAAGGAAAATAAAACCTTTTATATTCAATACTCTCTTCCTCCTGCGCAGCTCAGGTTTTAGGTCGTTCATTATGTTGACTTCTCGACCTAGGTACACATAACTGCTGCATTCAGAGATGTTTGTTCCATTGAGAGTGAATGGGGCCTCTGGAACTAGTTCATTTTTCATGAACATAGTTTTCTTTAGATTCAGCTGTAGACCTATCTTTCCACATTCTCAGTCAAAGTCAGCCAGCATTTGTGCCGCTTGGCTAATGTTTGGTGTTATTAGAAAGATGTCATCAGTGAAGCGGAGGTGGTGTAGTTGCCGACCATCTATCTTCACTCCCATTCCTTCCCATTCTAATTGTAGCATGATGTTCTCAAGGGTGGCGCTGAAGAGTTTTGGTGAAATGGTATCACCCTGTCGAACCCCTCTTTTGACATCAATGATTACTTCTTTGTACAATGGTGAGATCCTGGTGGTGAATCCGTAATACAGCTCACGAAGGATCTTGATGTATTGGGTTTGAACACCTTGTTTGGCTAGGGCTCCGATAACTGCTTCAATCTCCACACAATCAAAGGTTTTCTGTAAATCAATGAACGTGAGACAGAGTGGCATTGAAGAAATAGCTAAAAGGACAAAGAACCTCCGGCTCTGGGCACATCTCTTCGACTCCACCGTTCTCCCTGCATTAACATACGCCTCAGAGACCTGGGCCCTACGAAAGCAGGATGAGAATGCTATTCGGGTCTCCCAGAGAGGCATCGAAAGAGCTATGCTTGGAATATCATGCTTCACTCAAGTGAGAGAAGGAATCGGAGTTCCGACCTCCGTCTCTATTCCAGAATCAGAGACATTGTCTCATTTGCCAAGGCATCAAAAATCAGATGGGCTGGATATGTAATGCGATTTGGAGACAACCGCTGGACTAGAGCCATTACCGACTGGATCCCACGGGATGTCAAAAGATCACGTGGCAGCCCACCTACAAGATGGTCAGACTTCCTTGTAAAGACCTTGAAGGAACAGTTTGAGGCTCTTCATATTCCTGAATCAACCAGATGCCATTGGGCTACATTGGCACGTGATAGGGTCCAATGGAAATGTTACTGGCGCCTGCTCGAGCAAATCGATGAATAACGGATTCAAGTGATCAAGTGATCAAGTGATTCAAAACTATTCTCTTAGGGAAGTGGGAATTCTTTTGAACAGTATAGGTTTTGTCAAATTATTCTAGTTTAAGTTGAGTTACTTTATAGTCAGTTCAGTTGTATTTTCTACATTAAGATAAATTTTCCTTTTCTAAATCTGAAAAATACAATAAAATATATAGGATAATATATTCACATAGGTGACATCTTAATTTATGAATGTTCATTTTGTTATTTTCTCCTTTAGTTTCTTTCATAAAAGAACTTCATTTTGTATCTTTTATTGGGGGCACATCCAGCAGAGCTCCCTGTTCTGGGGGTCACTTCTGGCAGTGCCAGGATTTAAATCATTTTTTATGATGCAACTGTGTGCAAGGCAAGTGCTACAGTGTCTGTATTATCTCTCCAGTTCTGCAATGTGGTTTGCTTGTTCATAAACCAACTGTTGCTCCATATTTCCATCCCATCTTATTTCCTATCAGATATAATTCCCTATTAGATACACTTACTATCACAAATTAGATATGCGTCTTTCTAGTCCATGTGTTTATATACATTTACTATATCCATAATATGCAAAATATTTATAACATTTTTCTAATGCTTTTTATTATATTTACACTGGAATATAACTTTTGCATATTATTTTGTAACTTTCTTCTATCATTCTACTCAATTATGTTTTTGAGATCTGATATTTACAAATATAGATATACATCATTTTTGATTGTTACATAGTTATGATGGCATATAAATATTCCACAATTTATATTCTATTTTCCTAGGCATGGACCTTGGGGTTTTCTCAAAACAATCCTAAAATAAATCATAGAAATTTTCATCTTGAAAATATTTTTCAATTCCTAACTTCAATTTTAATTCAATGAAGACAATTTAGAAAACTACATGTGAGAAATAAAGTTTGTTCCAATATTACCATCTAGAAATGAAATTGATATTAATTTTCTATAAGTATTTTCAGTATAGAATACCAGAGATGAATATATGCAATTTATAAAACGTCATCACACAGGCTATTTGTGAAGAGGTTCATGAACTTTGATTCTTTCATACTTCCATAGTATTCTAATTGTATCACAATGAATGAAATAGCTCTCTTGGAATGGAAAGTTACAAAAGTAAAATCTTACAATGCAGAAAGACTAGAAAAATTTTAAATTTTTAAAAATTTTTTAACAGTTACAAAAATGATCATGTTTGGATTTAGGCAATACAGTATTCCAGCACCCATCCCTCCACCAGTGCCCATTTCCCACCACCAATGTCCCCGATTCCCTCCCCACTCCCCTGGTCTGCTTCCGTGGCAGGTTCTCCATCTCTTTTTCTCTCTCTCTCTCTCTCTCTCTCTCTCTCTCTCTCTCTCTCTCTCTCTCTCTCTTTCTCTCTTCCCTCTCTTACATATTGTGGATTGTAATAAATATACTTAGAGGTTATCATATGTATCATTTTTGGCTGTATTTAATGCTAAGTTCTATGTGGTAACAGACTTTTGACAATTATTGGCACACTGTTCCCTTCTCTGTTTTACCTAACCTCTGCTCCCAAGCATTTATGGTAATTTCTACCTTTGACAAGACTCCTGATCCACGTTTTGCCTGACCTCGGATATTAGTATAATAATATGTATATATAAATGTATATATATATATATTTATGTCACGCAAATAAATGCAGTAATTCTATATTTGTATCTCTCCCTCTGACTAATTTCACTCAACATGATCCTCTCCATGTCCATCCATTTATAGGCAAATTTCATAACTTCATTTTTCCTAACAGCTGCATAGGATTCCATTGTGTAGATGTACCACAGTTTCTTTAGCCAGTCATCAATTTTTCGGCACTCTGGTTATTTCCAGATTCTGGCTATTGTGAATAGTTCTGCTATGAATATAAAAGGGGGATGGTGTTTCCACTGTGTGTTTTTGGCTTCCCAGGGTATATTCCCAGGAGTGGTAAGGCTGGGTCAAATGGGACTTCAATTTCTAGTCTTTGGAGGAATATCCATATAGTTTTCCAAAAAAGGCTGTACAAGTCGACATTCCCACCAAGAATGGATGAGAGTCCCCAATTCCCCGCATCCATGCCAGCACTTGTTTTTCTTGCTCTTTTGGATATGTGCCAGTCTATGTGGTATTAGATGATATCTCATTGTTGTTTTGATTTGCATCTCTCTGATGACTAAAGATGATGAGCATTTTTTCATATGATATCTTGCCATTCGAATTTCTTCCCTTGTCGAAGTTTCTGTTCATTTATTCTCCCCATTTTTTGATGGGGTTAGCTGTTTTCTTCTTGTAAAGTTCTACCAGTGAATGATATATCCTGGATATTAACCCCTTAACCATCTGATAAGTAGCAGCTATTTGATAAGGACCTTTGTATAACAGGTTCTACTGCACAACCATATTCATGCTGCACCCCGGGAGGGGGTATCTAGTAACATCTCAGTGTAGTCAAATGATGGCCTGAACAAACAAGAAGATGTGGGCCTTATCACTACAGATTTGATTTACCAAAAAAGTATAGACAGATATATAGATGTATGTACATATATACATATGAAACATATTTTTAAGTTGTATTTATAAGATATAAATGTATGTTTTGCTTGTATAAAAAGCAGGAATACTTATGAGAATTTTGAGAATACAGTAGGTTCACTTAAGAGATAAAATTAAACACATTTTTATTACATTTAATAGGCATATAAGACTATAGGTACCTTTAGGTAGCTATAAGAGAACATCCTTATTATTATTTCTTATGATATTTTTACTATTTTGAAGTGAAAAGATTGATAAAAATACAGTGCCTTTCACTGCTTTGAATCTACAAAAAGACTATTGTTCCTAAATTTAGCTCATTATAATGATCTGATTTTCCCCAAGCCATTAATAAGACTAATCAGGGGATCTATGACTAATTTCAGAGGTAGAATGACTGGTGACTAAAGTATTCCTGGTATCATATATGAGTTGTCAGAATCTTTTGGTGGCAATTACAGACTTAGCTGAGTTCTTTACCTTGTAGGCTTATTGCTTTGCATTTATACCTGAAAAATAGTGTAAATTATTCTACCATGGATCTGGGAAAGGATGTGGTGGCATAATATCCCAGAATCAGTGGCTGTTTAGCCAGGAAGATGATTGCTGGCATAACGCTTCAGATTGTCTCATAAAGGCAGATGTTATTGGTTGACCAGTTGACCTCCCCTACTAAATATACCTTCTTCAGTTACTGATTCTGTCTCTTGAGTTCTTCTCTACAAGTAAAAGTAAAGCATTCTGTAACATTTTCTTACTTTAACCTACAAATGCCTAGTAATATTGTTTTTTTCATCTATCCATCTATCTATCCATCCTTCCATACACCAATCCTATATTGTGCCTCTTCTGTACCAGTGTAGGTAGAAAACCAAGAGAGATTCTAGCCACTACGTAAAGAGTGCTCAGGTAAGAACACAGTCCACCTTGAAAAATTATGTCATCTGTACCTTCAATTTTCCACACAGGTCCAAATACAACCATAAGCTTATATTACCTGTGACCAGGCTGTTAGAAAGTTTTATTACTTTTATTTAAAAGGCTAAGTTTACCTTCACCTGTGAAAGGGAGAGAACTCTCTATCACAAGTAGGTGACCTGTCAGTCCTCAGGACTAGCCTTTATTACATATTGACTCAGACTGACATCTGACTGTACTCTTTGCTAGCACCATTCCAATTAAGAAGAACATAATACAAATATCAACTTCAAAAATCTTATATAACCAAGAGGAAGTCAAACCAAAAATACATGGATAAACTGAAATATTGAGTGCACCCAAACTTAACAAATGCAAGGGAAAATATTGAAGCCAGTGAAGGGGAACAGAGAGTTGGGAGTGGGAGCAAACATCATCATTTCTTTGCAGAAGATTGATGCAAATGACATGTGAGGCAAATGTCATAATTTCTTTGTAGAAATTTGAGGGGTAATAGAAATAAACCCAGAGGCACTGAAGGTTGTGATGAACATTGTACCAGGGAATAAAGGTGAAAAAGAACCAAAAAGTATCAGTATAAGATGTTTTCATTTGTTTTTTAATTTTGGTTTTGCTCTTTGTTTCTCCGAAGGTTGCCTTTGGAGCTAAGTTCACCTGGTGGTTACAATTGACACTCACAGAGATGACACTCAAAGACATTGAAATTTGAATAGGTCTCTTCATGTGTCAAGATGGGAATATTACTGTCTCTCTCGTCTCTCAGCATAGTTAGGATCAAAGAAGAGAATAGCTATAAAAGGTGCTTTGAAAACAATGAATACTCTTCACATTGGCTGATTGTGATCAAAAACTGTGCTTGAAACAAGGGAGAGATTATTTCTGTGTCCAACACTAATATCTGTGGTATAAAGATGAGAATGTCTGACAGAGAAAGTAAGCAGGCAATGGAGGGATTCCATGCAGGACTTGGCTAGTACACATATATATCAAGCTGCTCGCTCACTCTGTCCACATGAAGCGACAACCTTTCTTCACCTGCAGCCTGATGTTGACTTGCACAGCTTTGTTCTTTGCAGGTTATTTTGTCTCTTATCATTGGAAAGAATATGCTCAATTCTAGGATAAAAATATTGACTTTAATAACTAAACGTGTAAATTGAAAGGCAGGCTAAATTTGAAGCCTCTTAAATTACTCAGGCAACAGAAAATAACAATAGTCACCAAGTGGAAAAGGAAAAACAACTATGAAAAACAAAGAGAACACATAACAAATGTCAAAATTAATATGTTGATACAAGAAATAAAACTAACAACTTCTTAATTTAGTCTCCATTCTGTTCTCCTTCATAACATAGCTTTTCCTTCATTATTTTACAGCTCTCCCTTCTTTCGTTTACTAAAGGAAAAGAACCGACAAGTTTGATTTATTGCTCAATTTCTATTGCTCAATTAATTCTAAAGTAGTAGGTAGGGAGTTTGCAATTAGTTCATGATTTATTATCTAATATTAACAACTATTAGAAGGGGAAACTAATTTTCTAAAACAAGCATGGGGATCAAGTCTCTCATGTTTAATTTTCTTCTCATTGGAATGTAGTGATTCTGCTTTAAACAAAAATTTCAGGAAAGAATATTCAATATGGAACTTATTAATAGAACTAGTTTGAGAAAACGAAAATGAACCTAACAGAAACTCAGTAGTTACATAATGTGTACTACGGAGACAACGTGCCATTGACAAATATGGTGGAAGAATAAGATGGAACTTAATAGCTTTGAATTAAACACATTTCAATAGCAAATTCAAAGCTATTAAGTTGCAATATTTTTCATTCCAATGTTCTTTACTTTTCAGTCCTTAATCTAACATATGGTTTGGCCCACCAAGTACAACCTCTGTGGTGTGGCAGAGGAAACTGTGAAGCATCTGGCCAACTCAGCAAAAGTTTGGGTTAGGTACTGGAGTGAGCCCAGCACCTGCCAACAGCATGCAGAGTTCCCGTCTGCAGTTGTCATCAGCTCAGAGATTGTAACAGGGAAAGGCCAAATGAAAATGATGGGGGAGGGGGAAAATAGGCAAATTAGAAAAAGTGCAACTGGGTAGATTTTTTTTCAGTGTTTTGATGTATGCTGATGTGAAAATATTAGATTTCTACAAGTACTTGTGTTGAATAGACTCTAACATTATTTTGGTCTCCATTTTTTTGGTGGACAGTTTATACCCAGTGCATTATGGGAGGTCACTTCTGGCTTAGTGCTCAGGGTTTACTCCTGGTCATCCTCAAGGACCATATATGGTGCTAGGGATAGAATCCAAGTCAGGTACATGCAAGGCAAATGCCTTAACCCTTGTACTATCTGCCTGGCCCATTAATTTTTAATGGGATCATTTTAAAATATTATAATACATATTATATGCATAGCTCAAACATAATTTAGCATGAGGTCACTATGGGATACAAGAAATAAGTGAAATATATTCTTCCATTTACAAAAAGCACAACAGAAACTAGGAGATAGGTGGTAGTTCACAGAAGTAGCACGCATGAGGCTTCAAGTTTGATGCCAAGTACCACACCTTTCTCCTACAATTCCCTAAGTACTGATGAAAGGGTCCCTTATGAAAAATAAGAAGTTCAATGCAAAGCTGTCCATCATGAAGCACCTGCTAGCTGTGATCTTACAAATTAACATTGCTTCTCACATTTGAATATTAATTTGTTTGTTTTTATCCAGTAAGTGATAAACATTATACATGAGCTCAAACTGACAACAAAATATATTGGGGTAACATAATAGCACCCCATTACTAAAAGGTCTCAGAACCTGGGGATATATTACCTTTTCTAGAAAGAAATTCTTTGAAGTTATGGTTAAGCTCAAAACACTGAGATGGGGAGAACCTCCTGAATTATCGGAGGGAGTCCAAGGTGATCAATAGAGATCTATAAGAGAGTGAAAAGAGGGCCATAATCTGAGAAAGAGACATTACAATGGAAGCAAAGGTTTGAGAGATATGGGTTCTGAAGCCAAGGGATGGAAGAGACACTTGGTATATGAAAAAGAAGCATATGGACTACCTCTTAGAGCCTCCAGAAGGAATGAAGTTCTGCTAACACCTCCATTTCCATTCAATAATACAGATTTTAAACTTTTGATCTCTTGGGCACTGGATTCATAGTACAGTGAGTGGGGCACTGGCCTTGCATACAGCTGACCTGGGTTCAATAGTCCTCTAAGTTCACTAGCAGTGATCCCTGAGCACAGAGCCAGCCTCCATCCCTGAGTAACACTGGGTGTGGCTCCCCCCAAACAAACAAACAAACAAACAAACAAACAAAACAAAACATTCAACCTCTAGACTTACCATTTTTTTGGCCACACTTGGCAATGTCAGAGGTTTCTCCCGCTCTGTGCTCTGGGATCACTTTTGATGCTGCTCAGGGGAATATGGGACTCCAGAGATCAAACTAAACTCTTCTGCATGCATGACAAGCACCTCACCTTACACACTCTGTATCATCACTCTGGCCCTGAATTTCTTTTGTTTTAGTAAAAATGACCATTTGTTATAGCAGTAATAGGACAACATTGCAAGAGCTACAAATTGGCTTTCTTTTAATTCTGCAACAATTGCTAGAGGATTAGTAAAGATAGAAGAGGGAATATATTAAGGAAACAACCCAAAGAAACTGAAGAACCTGAAAGTCCCCAGATGCACAACTTTAGAAGCCCACTTAATGTACGCATACATAAACATGTCAATATGCCACAATTTGTGATTTGAATCCTTGATCCTTATGAAAAAACTCGTACACCCCACACAATGAAAACATAATGGAGAAAGCTCTAATGAGAACCTTTATAACTTTACAAGTGGTCAATTCCTAGATGTTTACCATAAATATATCCTATGGATGGTGGATAGTATGCAGAAAAACCATCACCCACTGGCTAATATCTTCAGAGACAGGGTGACAGTTACACATAAACAAACGTGTGTTTCCATGAGTTTATATGCTGAACTATTCTCATGGGGCTGGTATTTGGAGGCAGAGACTGAGGGAGGTAATTCAGTTGAAATGAGGTTGCCAGTGTGAGGTCCCCAGATAGAATTAGTGTCTTTACATGATTAGGAAGAAAGACCAGAACTGTGCCCCCCACTCTCCTTTATCATGTGGAAACATGGACAGACAGTATTCTGCAATCCTGGAAGAGAGCTTTCACTAGGTAATAAATCTGTAGGAAACTTGATCCTGGACTTCTGAGGTCTCAGAGCTGTGAGAGATTCATGGCTATTGGCTAACCCACTCTCCTTATTATAGCAGAACTGAGCTGGCTAAGACGCCAGGTCATGATAATGTTTCATATGAGAAACGTTCAAATTGGTAATGAAAGATGTCCAGGAGCTACATCTTTAGTCATTTCAGGAAGATAATCGTTTCCCTAAGTTGGTCAGGAAAGGGCACATGCAGAAGATTGATTTTCAAAAGATGCCTTGTGGGATAAAGTGGATAGCATGAAGCATGTTATGATTCTCCATCCTTAGGGATAAAACTGATCACAAACTTAATAGCCTCTCTGAGATTTGTGGAGAGGAGGAGGCTGAAGGGATGCAGCAGCTGAGGGACTGATGAGAGCTAAATGCAAAGACTACGTTTCAGGATGCTGGTTTGTGAGGCAGTAATAAGAAGCATGGCAAGGAGCTTGGATGGACAACCTAGACATCACTAAACCGTCAGTGAGGACCTTTTGGCAGCAACCGTATGACACTTCAGGGAGAAGTTACTCGGGTACTGGATCCCAAGAAACACAATAAAGAGGAGGATGATAGTCTGAGTTGAACAGCTTTTCAATAAAATAGAAGCAAAGGAGATGGAGGGATGATACGAGGGAAGAGGGATTTCAAAAATTATCAGCTCACTGGAGATGTGGAGAAAACAGCTATCTATTTTCTTTAAAAAATCCTTTGAAATTTGATGTGCAGCCACTCTGTAATAAACAGTATTTGGAAGATAAATGACTGTGGTAATCAGCTGTGATGGAATATTTAGCTCCAACTATCTTCTACAATGGCAGGAGATAACATATGAAATTCAAAAAAAAGGCAATTTGGATGGAAAACAAGTAAATCTGTTCCTTTTTATATATGCATGGGGCAGTTAAACTTAGAAGTGGGATAAGGTATATAAGTGTCCAAATGCTGGAAAGAAAATTAGAACTCAGCATCTATAACTGGTATACCTTAGAGTAATTATCTGAACAGAAGAGGTGCTGGTAATATTTGGAATACATATTTTAGTACAAGGACTGTTTGTGAATGGATTTTTGAATTGTTTATAATACTATTGCTAGTAATTATTTGGGTATTCCACCATTTACGAAATATATTTGCAACCCCTTTATACATGCACACCTTCCCCTCACAGTCTCTTCAGTCTCTGTCTTAACTTGATATCATCATCCACAGCATCTTCACTGATATATGATTTTTTGAAGGTACATAGTCATTAGAGGACTCAGCCATTTTGCTTTTCCTGCCCCTTTCCATTCCTGTCACAAACTGAATATTCATTATTTCAGTATCAGCTTCTATTCCCCAGAAGTCTTGCTAAATGTCCAATGAGATCATTTAATTCAGTCTTCTACATTTATAAATGTGCTCATAAAATATTCCAGCCATCACAAGATAAATGCATAAGACACTGTTTGGAGAAGAATAATTCTTGTAATACATTTATAAAATCCTAAACTCATAAACACTACATGTGTATAGCTCTAAGGCTCCATGGGTGCCCAGAGGCAGATCCTCACTACAGAGGGTAAATGATGAATTTCACTGATATCCAGGGTTGTTTGTGTCTTTATAGCAAGTCTGATTTGTGGCAAGGAAAGCAAATAAAAATGCCATTTTCTCTATATTCCCCAGGCTTATTCTTTCTTCCTCTTTGTAATGTATTTTATTCTCCTACAAAAAGAAAAGTAGGTAATAAAATAAAGTACTTATTAAAGAACACACCTAATTTTTAGACATTATATTTTAATTACAAATGTATTAAAACCTCTTACAAAATAAAAAGGAAAAGAAAAAACACATGTACATTACTTATAATAAATTATTGGTCTTGTTGACATTCTCCTTAACATTACTCTCCTTTTGCTTACTCTAGTATTGTCGAGGTGTGTTTAAGAAGTTAAACTTGGAGAGATGCAAGTCAAATCATTAAGATCCATAGGTTCACTGGTCACCTGCCTGAAAACTCTGTGGTGCCCTCAGGAGCAGTGCTGACCAAGTCCCTGCCCTGCCAAACCCTTTGCAGCTGCACTCACACCCCAAAGCAACTGCCATTCCAGTGGCCCCACTCCACTGCCTCACATTTATCTCCACAGACACCAAATTGATGAAAACTCCAGGTACACTGTTTTTAGGCTGAGAACTCTGGGGTCTTCATGAAGCGGGAGCAGGCAGCATCCCTATACCTTCCCCAATATTTCCAGAAGCCCTGGCAGTCACATCTACATCCCACAGACACCACAATGTAAATGTATTGGCCCATTTCTACAAATCCTGGAGTTCCTGGGATGCAGCTGCATATGTGGCCTCATGATACTTACAAATTCCACAATACTAACATCCTAGTAACATTAAATTAGATGGGAAAGCCAGATAGAGGTCAACTAAGCTCAATAAATAAGCTCACTACCACAGAAGGCTCAACTATCAACAAAGAGCCTAGTAAATCCTAAGATAGGGCTTAATGATGCCATGGTGAAACATAACAATTCTCATAATTTTCTCTTACTGAAGTATTTTGTTTTTATAATTTCATTAGCCATTTATTTGTAACAAGTAATATAAAATAAATTATTTTGTTCCTACTAAGGGGGCAGGCATAGAGGGTGGATGGAAGGTCGCTCTGGTGGTATGACTGGTATCGGAACACTGAATACCCATAACACTTGTTTTATGAATAGCATTATAAATCATGGTGATAAAATAAAGAAAATTTAAAACCTGGGTGTTGTTACTCTCTGGATTTGAATCCAAGCTTTAATTCTCATCTGATAAGTGATTTCTTCAAGCTCAAGTGACTTAAAAATATCTATGCCTCAGTTTTCTCACACATTTAGTTAATAATAATTTTTTGGTCCTTAAATAGGAGCTATGAAGTCCTTGATATTGCCAATCTGAATTGCCACATATTGTTACAGGAGAATTTGACAGTGATATCCAAAGAAAAATACATTACTGGGGCAGGAGCAATAGCACAGCGGGTAGGGCATTTGCCTTGCACGTGACTGACTCGGGTTCGATCCCCGGCATCCCATATGGTCTCCCAAGCACTGCCAGGAGTAATTTGTGAGCAAAGAGCCAGGAGTAACCCCTGAGCATCACCGGGTGTGACCCCCAAAAATAACCACCAAAGAAGACTATAATTAAAATAGTTATATACACACTCTAAATACAATTAAAATGTATAACTCTTGAAAAACACCAGTCATAGCAATTTCCATTCTACATTTTGAATATTTAGCATAATGATTTTTATAACATTTTAAAGGTTAATTACAATATAAATCATAATACAGCATTATGTACTAAAGTTGTGAGAAAACTCCATATGAACAGACAAAACAAAAAATTTTTAAACTATGCAAAATTAACATGATTACTCAATATGATTACTTATTTTAATAAGTATTCCACCACATTCAATATAATTTAAGTAAGTATGTGAGAATACTTATTCACCATTTTTCTAGCTGTTGTCATGTAAAATGTGAAATCTACTGTGTTTAAATTAAATGTCAAACTGATCTAGATTTCTTTTAAACTAACGAACATACAAACCTCTTCAGAAATAATAAGATATTAAAAATGTAAGATGTGGGAAAGAAGAAGAGTGATATTTGGGTCTTTAGAATAACTTGAGATTTAATTGCTTTTAGACTTAAATTATAAATAAGCTTTGTTCTCTATATGTAGGCTTTAAGGTAACTTCAAAACAAAAATACTTAGAAAAAATGAACAAAGATAAGTAAATCAAACCTTATTCTTACACTAAAGGAGAACATGAAAGAATAGTTGTTGGATGACAGGACTAGCTAGCTTGGGAGCTTTCCTGTTTTATCCACTCACAGCTTAATCTGTTTACATGTTCTTAAGTCAGGGTTCATACTAATAAGATCTCTAATGAGATCTCTTTCATACTAATGAGATCTCTTTTATGTAAACACTGATGGAGGGTGTGGCAGTTACAGAAGTCACCTTGACTCTGAATGAGTAACTTCTGACTTATTATTATACATCTACTAAGACTTCTATGTTATCTAGATTGGCACAGCTCCTCTTTATACCCACTGCACCCAGCGTGGGACAGTTAGAATTTACCAGGAGACTACCACCCTAGCTATAGTTTAAGATTATAGGAAGGATCATACTAGTTTGCCCTCAGCAGGCGAGAGTGACCCTTTCAGTATATGGAGAACAAGATACTCAGAATCACCCTGGTGCAGATAATAAATAAGAAGGACCTTGTGGGTACATCTAGATTACATGAAGCCCATGAAATTAAGATGTATTACTTTATAACAGCCCCCTCTCTCCAGTGTTTTACATAAGAGATAATCTCAGAAGAAGGAATTAGTCCTTGGTGTAATTCTTTGTTTACACCTACAATAAGGTGTGGCACCACCCTTCTACACTCTTCTACTATCTAGAGCTGTTTAGGGTTCTTTGTTGACAAGACCCTCCCTGAAGTTAGGATTACTTTGGTATATATAAGGGGACTGAATTGAAGTACTCTCTCTCAAGTAATGAAAATTAAAGGACAATTATAAACAATTTGAATAGAGAGAAAACAATTCTTTCCTAGAAAAACAAACCCAGCAAAGAATGAAACCACATGGTTGGATAATAAATGGTTCATCTACTATGGTTATTTCCTTATGTCTAATTCTAAACCATTGAAGAGACCACACCAATCATTTCGATAATCTAAATGCATAACATGGAGCTAATTAAAATGACTATATCAAACAATGCTGCTTTCATTCCATATACTATCACTTGCATTGAGACCTTGAATCACCCAAACTTTCTTCTCACACATATTCCCTGATGGTGCACTGGTCTTTCTTTCGATTTTTATGGGCCCGATGCAGTTTTTATGTTCCTACAGAGCTTCTTTAATTTTACCCTTCTTTTAAATTACCATGTGAAGTTGGTAATTTTAAGGGAGTAGAATTAGCCTAACTCTAAGTTCTCTTTACTTTTACAACCAAATATCCTGAAAGAAAATTCTTTTATACTCATTGCTTCTACTTTCTCACCTCGTATTTTCCCTTAATCTTTTACAGCCCAGTTCTGGCCCTCACTCTTCTTCCGCTGTCATGAAAGGCTCACAGTTTCCTCTTAGTCACCAAATTCAACATTTCATCTCAGGCTTCACATTTAGTTGTAAAAATAAAGTTACCGTCTTCCCTTTCTTCCTGATATGTTTTTACTGTGCAACTACCTCAATATAATACTCCATGGCATCCATTATTTGGGAATGGGGGAATCAATCATTTCTTCACTTGTATTTTTTGCTCCATATGGATCGATATTCCTTAAGAATATTCTCTTAGTTTCCTTAGATTTCCTAAGAAATATTCCCTTAGTTTTCTCTTCTTGGTTGCCTTTTCCTTGGTAATAAATGCCAGATCTTCACTAATCTCTCTTTGTGAATGAACTCTTCACTAATAATCTCCCCAGTTCTGTGTTACATTTCTTGCCAGAAGATCTTCAACTTAATAAATCACTATTTAGACTCATTCTCTCTCCTCCAGCCAATTTTTCCTTTTAGGCTGTCTGACTCTGCTATTGTGATGACCTGTCACTTGGAAGCTCAAAATGAATCATATCACTTCTATCTTCTAAATGCCTCCTGCACTGGCCCCCTTCCACACCCACTGATATATGGTTCAAATCTCATCCCCATTGTATCCATCAGTGGGAATGTACTGATCAATTTAAAGATGAAATTTCCTGATGCTTAAATATGATCAGGCTATTATCCTTTCTAAAGTCTCCCATGTATCTTTGTTGATAGAAATAAGTTTCTAATCATAACTTCTGAGTTTCTGATTGGTCTAGAGTTTGGATCTGATTTCTCACCTCTTCCCTTTAGCAAAACTAAATTGCTCACAGTTACTCCCTTGTTTCCTGCATCTTTTCTCACCATAAACACACACATCCTGCACAGCAGTAAAGATCCAGAGAGCACTGAACATGCCTTTCCCTTATCTCCTCCCTTTTTATAGGGCATAAAATTATACAGCTCACTCTCAGACATTTATAAAACCTTGCATTTAATTTAGTAATATAAAGTTTCCACATAAGTGCAATAATTTTCTGACTCTATTATCTTCTTGGAAATAATAACTATGACTGTTTACCTGCTACATCATTTAAAGCACCAAGTATCAGAATTATCTATCTATCTATCTATCTATCTATCTATCTATCTATCTATCTATCTATCTATCTATCTATCTATCTATCTATCTATCTTTCTATCTATCTATCATCTATCTATCTATCTATCTATCATCTATCTATCTATCTATCTATCTATCTATCTATCTATCTATCTATCTATCTATCTATCTATCTATCTATCTATCTATCATCTGTCTGTCTGTCTGTCTATTTATCTATCTATCTATCTATATACACATATCACTTGTATGACTTGTATCACTTGTCTTCCCGTTGTTCATCGATTTGCTTGAGCGGGCACAAATAACATCTCCATATGTCCTGTCACTTGCTAGTGTAGCCCAAGGGCATCTTCTTGCTCCAGGAACACAAACAGCCTCAAACCATTCCCTCATTCATGGAAATGAGGTCTATGATTATACTGTTTTTTGGCATATCAAATACGACATGGGTAGCTTGCCAGGTTCTGCCGTGTGGGTGGGACACTATTTACTATATAGTTTCTTAAGTGTAGGGCTCAATATCTATATGCTAAATTACAGAGTCAACTAATGAATGCATAAATGCTTCTCTAATGGTTCTGTTTATGATTCCATAGGACTTTATTAGATTAGATTTAGAGAGAATAACTGAACATCACTGGGAACCAGAGGAAAACAGTTTCTGGGTACAGAATCTATGCTATGGCAAAGACTGTAAACAGCAAGCAGGCAAGGGCAGCACCTTTATTTGTTTATGTGTTTGTTTGGCATGTTTTTTGGGGGCATATCCAGTGACGCTCAGGGGTTACTCCTGGCTCTGCACTCAGGAATTACTCCTGGTGGTGCTCAGGGGACCATATGGGATGCCAGGGATCGGACCCAGGGCAGCTGCATGCAAGACAGCCCTACTGGCCTTACTATCACTCTAAACCCATTTAAAGTAAAGACTGTCTTCCCACATCTATGGATATGTCTTGTCTTGGACCCTATAGCCCTAAAAGTTGTTATTCATAATTCAGACGGTACTGCTCCGACTTAATTTTTTGTTTGTATAAATTAATTTCCAGGTAAGTATAAATTGCTCTGTAGTAATTTCTAAACTCACTTGAAAATAAACTGTACATCAAAATTTGATTTATTTTTAATTAAATTCTTTTTGGTTTCTGAGACATACCCAGCAGTGCTCAGGGCTTACTTCTGGCTGTGCACTCAGGGGTCAGCCCTGATGGGGTATGGGGGGACAATATAGGGTGTCAAGGAAGCTTCCTGCCCATTGGACTATTGCTCTGGCCCCACCAAAATTTCCTTTCATCTTCATCAATCAAACAAAAATCTACACACATATGCCTACCTTAAATACTTGTATAATTTTAAGTGGGTGGTTGTCAGAGACTGCCAAGTTCCTCAACAAAGTCTGGGAGCAGAATCAGGAGATCTCCTTTTGCCTCAGGGGATCAGTGGCCAGTGGACCGAAAAACGCATGGAAATCCAGCAGTTTCAAAA
Source organism: Cryptotis parvus (assembly GCA_021461705.1). Lineage (NCBI taxonomy): Eukaryota > Metazoa > Chordata > Mammalia > Eulipotyphla > Soricidae > Cryptotis > Cryptotis parvus. The sequence continues at coordinate 85,480 of JAJIBD010022283.1, read as the reverse complement.
GACTTTACCCACACTTGTTCTGGTATACAATCCAGTCACAGGAAAACCCCAGATTTTAGGTTCTTAACTGGGCCTCAGCCACATGTACATTTAAAATCCTAGGCCAAGATGGCTGTACCATGTGCTAAGGCCCAACAGGGAAGAGAAGGAGACGATAGCAGAGGCAGAGGGAGAAGAGGAAGAGGAGAGAAAAAGGCACGGAAGAAAGCAGGCTACAGCTTTTATAACTTTTCAGTCCAGATCGGCCCACATCAATGGAAAGCAGTTATGGTCAATCCCCCTCAGGTAACTTCTCCCAGGACCTCACCTAGTCCCATTGAAATGTTAATATTGCCCCAGTGAAGGCTGCAGGCCCTTGGTTTTCCACTAAGCCCTATGTAGAAGGGGGAAGGGCCTGGATCTGTACCAATAGATCTTCTACAGCCTGGTATATCTTTCTCCAAGCCTTCACAAGATTCTCACAATATCCCCACTGTGCACCAGGGCTGCCTCCGGCCAGGCCCCAAGGCCCGTTCTGCCCCTGCCTTTTCTCCTCTTTCCGTTAGTCTGTCTGACTCCCCTACCTGGACTTGTTACAGTGGGGGGCCCTTGAGTCAATGTTGGCAGAAGGTAGATCTAGGGATATGTGAAGGAAGGTCTGATGGATACTGCCTGTTAACAGATACACAGGGACTTCTGGCAGACTGTCTCCTAATAGAGTTAGTATGTAGAAATCCCTAGTGAGACTGTTAATCAAACTGCAGGTACCCAGACAAGGCTATCCTAGGTAATTTCTCTGCACATTTCCCTGTTGGCTATAACTAGCCCAAGATGGAGTCTAATGGAAATGCTTAAAGTTAGGCAAAAAACAGGTTTTTCTTGTTCTTCTGTCTGACATGTCCTTGCCATCATGGGCTAGTCCAGAAGGCTGCATTAGCAACTGTAATGCATTCTTTTATACATCTCATCTTACCTAGATAGTAACCCCTGCAGGTTTTTGGTTCCTGGTTGTCTCCTTCCTATTATTCCTAAGTCCTATTCAATGAATGTGAACTGTCTTTTTTAATGTAAACCATGCAAACTTTAAGCTGTATTGCCCTTTGAGACCATGGGATAAGAGAGTTGGGGTCTTGGTGGAGGTGGTCAGTCAGTCAAATGAGTTAGTTCAAGTGAGTGAGCTCAGGTCAATGAGCTCAGGTCAGTCAGCTAAAGTCAGTTAGCTGTGGTTAGTCAGCTGCCAAGATGAGAACTGCTGCCCCTTCGGCTGGTGATCATTAAAAATATTAATGGATATACATCATGTTCCTGGTGTCTCATCTCTGCACCTCTGACCCGACAGGACATTCCTGCTTTTGTCAACTTGTGGTTTGTTTTGTCTCCAAGTTCCCCTCACTGACTATTTCCCCCAGGGTCTGATGCCTTGACCTTCACAGGTGAATTCTAGCCCCTGGCCCCCAGATGGGGGAAATCAGTGTACCCCGTGCTAGTCTCCACCCTCAGCTGCCGCAGGACAGCCATAATTCCTGGGAGGCGGCCACAGTATCCCAAGGCATCATGGAGCATCACCTTGAGACAGGACAATAGGGACCTGTCACACCTCCCCACCCTCCACAGCACATGATTTTGGGACCACAGAAAAAAAATATATCTATATTTTTATACTGGGGTCGTATAAAAAAGCAGCCCCCATACTGGGCCCTACTACGTGATAGCTTCTCGTTCCATAGGGTTAAGGAAGACTTTGAGGAAATAAATGTTGTTTGGAAAAAAAATATTTATTTCATAGTTGTTTTGTATATTATCCTTTAGACTTATTAGAGAGCCACACTTGCTTGCTTGGAGGCAAGCAGCATTTCTTTCTGGTATAATGACATAGAGATCCAACATGGCCAGATAAATATACTGGTAAGATATATCTAGTCCCACGATGCTTGTGGTAGCATGAGAGAAAATTATTTATACCAGCTAACATAGAATATATGGTAACATATACTGCCACACACAGTCACAGATCCAAACAGTTTTCTGCCCTATCAACAAAGTGGCCTACAGGAGGTAACTCCAGGCAACGTACAGAGGCTGTGGGAAACAGTGTACTGCAACAGGTGCCTAAAAACTGAAGCTCATACTTCCTGACCATGGCTCACTCTTTTGTCCTCTTCCAGACCTCCTCTGTTTTGTATCTGTACTTTGTTTTATTAATTAAAAGATTATGTATTTAAAATGCATGAAAATTGTTTCCTATTGAAAAATCTAAACAACCATTCTTTTCTGGCAAACTGTTTTTTACTTATAACTCTAAGTTATATTTGCCTGCACACAGGGGCCACCATGATAGCTTAGCACGTAGAGCACTTGTCTTGTATGAACATGATCACCTGAGCCCACTAGGAATGATACCCAAGTGCAGAATTAGGAGCAAGCCACTAGCAGGTATGGTCACAAAACTAAAATCATTGAACTAAAAAAACACAAACAACCCATCCCCCAGACTCCGGGTCTGTGGGCATGGCCCTGAGTTCCCAGCCACCACAGCCAACCACCAGAAGTCAGACACTCCAGATCCTCAGCTGTGCAGCTCGGTCTCATGTGGAGCAGCCCATGGAGTTCCTGGGGAAAAGTAAAAGGCTTGGCCAGTCCCTGACCATGTCCTACATAGCTCCTAGGGCTTGCTCAGATGCAGGTGGCCATGATGGCCAGACTTGGAGCAGGGATTTGGGCCCCTCCACCCATTCCCCAGACTCGGGTTGGTACGTGTTGCCTGAGCTGCCAGCCACCACAGCCAACCGCCAGAAGACAGACACTCCAGATCTACAGCAGCGCTGGCACATGGCCACGGCTGTGCAATATATGCCAAATACCAGTACCAATTATAGACCTCATTCCCATGACCTGATATAATGGTTTGAGGCTCTTTATGTTCCTGGAGCAAGCAGATGCCCTTGGGCTCTACTAGCATGAGACAGGACATGAGATGTTACTGGTGCCCGCTCGAGCAAATCGATGATGAATGGGAAGACAGTGATACAGTGATACAGTGATAACGCATTTTAGCACCAGGTCCTTCCCAGGATCTTTCTCATTTATACACTTTAATGATCATTGTAGTTGCAACAACCAGGAGAGGGTATGGGGAATGGGGAATTATGATGTCACACTATAACTCACTATTGAATATTCACATAAAGACATCATACATCGTTAGTATCTGTAGGGCAAGCCACTAAGTGTAACAGAGAGAGGGAAATACAGAGACAGAGACAAAGAGATAGACAGAGAAGTAAAATGTGCCTGCAAAGGGAAGGCAGGGTTTCCCAACACCCATATCCCATATTTCGTGGACATATCCCATATCCCATATTTCATGGGATATGGGTGGTGGGAATTTGACACTGGTGGAGGGATTGGTGCTGGAACATTGTATGGCAGAGACCCAATTATGAACATCCTTGTAACTGTATATCTCACATGGTATAAAATTTTTTTTAAAAATTCAAAAAAAAAACCCCCACAAACAAAAATAGCCGAGGAAAAGTTACTCTCTTCAGTCACTTGAACTTGACAAGTAATAGCCCAGAATTAGTGTCCAGTAACAAGACAAAAAATAGAAGATGAACTATATATTCATGATTAGATTTTCCACATGAGTCAAAGCTGAATTTTGATGAAAAATTATTATACTGCAAATGATTTAAAACCTGCTGTTCTATTGTTCCAGACCATAAGTAATTTTTAATAGATTATATATCACCAAGGGAAATATATATTTTAGTCTTTTAAAAGTAAAAAAAAAAACAAAATTTTCTGAGAGTGGAGAGATAGTACAGTGGTTAGGCACTTGCCTTGAACTTGGCTGGCTTGGGTTCTATTCCCAGCTTCCTATGTGGTTCCCTAAGCACCATCAGGAGTAACACCTGAGTGCAGAGCTGTGAGAAACCATGAACATAATTGGGTTTGGCCCCAAAATAAGAACAAACAAACAAGCAGGCAAGAAAACAAACAAACCCTAGCACCCTTCTCCTCTTCCCAAAGTTTTTAGTGAAAAATGTCCTTCCCTTGATCAGAAATTGTCTTGAAGTGTGTTCTAGGTGAGTTCTGTCTATCTGGTTATTTTATAATTTAATCTCTGTTCCAAAATCCTTTGTGATGTTTTCTTACAATTAGAAATGAATGTTAGGTTCACTTACTATTTTAAAGTAGCTTTTCAGTAGATTTGGCCTTTGAAAGCAGTTCTGTTAGCCCCACTCCTGTCTACAAAAATTCAGTAAACTTCCTTCCTTCATTCCTGACCAAAAATGACATTCCTCATACAATATTGCTCTTTTCTCCATTCCCTCCCCCACATAGTTCCTACTAACACTTTATGTCTACAATTGTAATTGTAATCTAGCACTAAGTCAAGGATAGAGTATATTGCTATTGAATTAATTCAATATTCTAAATGTTTTTCACCATAGTAGAAATGATATTCACTGTAGGCTTCTGTTCAATACAATTTTATACAATGAACCAGATTTTCACACTTAGGATGGATAAAGTACCAGCCTTTGCATTGTAGGAATCCAAAGATGAGGGGGATTTGGAATTTAGCATCCAAAGGCTCACAATCCAATGAGATTGTAAAAAATTCATCCTTAAATGACTCATCCATACTAACAGTACTGTCACTGCTATAGAATTGTGGAGCTGTAGAGAGCAAAGCTAAGAGCCTATCTTAAGAAAACTGTTTGTGGAATACAATGTTCTCCTTCAGTAGAATAAAAATAATTACACATATCTTTTTATTGTGCATTTACACAGAAATATTGGGAAAATAATCCATCATTTTCTACAAGGAAAGGCTATTTAAAACTTGAGTAGATGATGACATTCAAATGAACCTTATTCCATGGAATCCAAAATTTATTAGACTTCCTAGGATTCAAGAGGCATAAGGCAAAGGATTCCTTTGGGAATACAAGGACAGGGAAAAATTATAAAACCTTCCATGACTTTTCCTTTCTACCAGAAGAATGCCTTTCAGAACTGTCAACAGAATTTTCCCTTCGCTTCAAACTTAGCACAGGGAATTATTGTGGAAGTTCAGGGTCAGCTGTGGCAGCTATTTTGCACACTGGCTCTGCCTCTGACCACATCCCACTCATTGCTTTTGAAGCAACCTAGTGAGGTCTGTGCTTCAGCAATGCCATGTGAGATGATGCCATGCCTGAGTTTTAGGCAAAAAGAATTTTTCCTGCCCTTGAGTAAACACACTGAAGTGAACCTCATCAGTTTATGAAAGCAAATAGTCTGGACCAAGAAGCAGACACAGTATCCTCAACACCTCCAGGTTAGCCAGCATAGAAAATATTACTGTGCTATTTGAAATAGACTTAAAAATACTAAGCTTCATAGTTGTAAGCTGTGGAAATAATGTCAACTCTATATGTCAAAATGAAAAACACATGTTTATATTTCAGATATTTTTTTTCCCTGTCTTCATTCTTCACCCCAAAGTAATGACTAAATATACCCAAACAGGCACTCATTTTTATAGCCACCCTCCCAGAAAACCAAAATGGCACCTGGATGACTTTTTCCCTTTAATTGCTTACAGTCACAATCTCTAGCACTAACATTATAGTAGCCAGGGCTATTTTCAATAGCAAGTATTTCCGTGCTATTGAAAATGAAAAAAAATTCAAACTAGCAAAAGAAACAGAAAAGTTCCCCATGGAGCTGGAAGGTAAAAATGTTTGATACTTTACTACTAATGATGGGAAAGGGAAATAAATTACAACACTGGTCAGAAACCAGAAATCATATTCTCTAATTCCCCTAGGAAAGTGACACTAATCCTTCCTGAAGATATCACAGTTTATGAATTCCATGCAATAAAACATAATCTCAACTCATGTTTTGATTCATGCACTGTGTGTCTTTCACTTGCTACTTTAAAAAGGACTGCTTTATTCAATTCTTTCACTTGCTACTTCTTTAAAAAAAAAGAATTGCTTTATTCAACAGGTCAAAAATACTAACAGAAACAGGAATGGTCTCCTGGAGAAATGACAAAGTTTACCAAAGAATTCACAACTATCTAAATCCTTCCTTAAGGATGCACAGATGAATTATATGATGTTATTGGGAGACACTTAACTATAAGAACCCCAAAGAAATTTTTTGATATTTCAGACACATGGATATGGCAAACATATTCAAGGGAATAAGTCACTCTGCACTGGGAACTTATTTAACCGGAACATACTTTAATGGTATGTTAGTTTGAGCCTAAAGTGTAGTAAACATTTACTGCCCATAGCATATAATGAATCAGTGGGGGAAATGTCTTTTATCAGAGGCTGTTTCTTAATCACTCAAGGTCCATTAACAGTCACAACAGAGGCAAACAGAAACTGTGACATGTGCCTCTAAAAATACTGCTTATTGGCAACTGCTTTCCGGAAGAGGTATTTTGTGTTCATTGGAACATTAGTGTGTGAGTGAAATTTTCCAGCAGTTCACAAAAATACCCGAACCACATCAAGGGCACATCTGTGAATGTAGAAAAAAAGTGAAATTAAGGGTAAAAGAAGCACTTGAAAGCAGGGTATCTGTTATCAGGCATTTTATTCAATGATCCTTTGTTTCAACATTTTGAAATGACAATACAGGAAAGTAATCTATATGAAAATTTTCACTAAATGTTGTCAGTAGTCAGTTCGCAAGTATTATTTTTGCATGTGTTCTGTGTGCAAGTTTACACAAATGCAAATCCAAAAAATAATGTGGTGTCACTTTTACATTTTCATTCACCTCTTGGCTTGAAAAAGCCTCCTTGGTTGGTTCCAAGCTAAAAAGCATAAAAATAACAAATAAAACAGCTCTTTCATTTTCCTGTTTTTAAGTGAACCTATTTTAAATAGATATATTAATCATCAGGATGACAACAGAAGAAATAAAGAAAAATTGAGGCTCATTTAAAAGTGACATGATTGGCAATAGTGAACACATTATTTAATGGAAGCTTAACAGATATGCTTCTCATCTGGTTGATGAATATGCCGCAAAGTGATCAGTACTGAGGACCAAATGGAAAGAAACCAACTTACTGCTGCTTCTTTGTTCTGTACCTGCTCACTTTCCCCAAACCAATGTGGATGGTTTGCCTGTTTCCTTTCTTAACTGTGCATTTAGTCCTCTGAAATTGAAATTGCAAAATAATACTTGACAACTTCATCAGATATTACTAAGAATCTCTTGACTTCTACTTCCTTTGCCATGAGCTTGAATTATATCACCACTGATGCTCTGCTCCGAATTCTGTTCCTGCTCAACTCTTATTTCTGCCTGAATAGGATCTTTGTAAAACAAAACAACCAACCAAACAACAACAAAATGCAACATTTGATCCCATCTATCTCTTGCTAATTCTTCTTTGGCAAATTACTGCTCTTAGGATAAGCCCATGTCCTTAATACTAGTTAACTTCCACCTACTTTTCTTACTTCCATTTCTACATAGTAACTTTGGGACTTTTCTGGAGTTACCTTCAAACGCCTATGTATTTTTAGTTTATAGGCCTTTAAATGTTTTCCTGTCAGAACACTTTCTTATATCCTATCTTTGCCTCCTTCACAGAAGCAATTATATTTCTTAGATCTTATCTCTGATGTCAGTACTTCTAATAAGATAATTTTGGAAGGTTTGAAGACCAGACAAAACTTTTCCCATAAGAGTGTTAGACAATAATGATTTACCTTAGTAGACTGAAACTCTAATAGACCTTTCAGTAGTCTAAACCCCACCTTAATTCGATATATTGGAAATGTACCCTGGACTTCTATTCAACAGGCTCCCTCTGGTGATTGTGCCTTCCACTATTCAACTTTCCTCTGAGCAATCCCATTGTTTGCTTCTAGCAATATAAGCTACTGAACTGGAACTCATAAAGTTTCCCAAGTCTACTGGAAGTGTTTAAGAAAAAAAGAGTGCCATGTATAAAATGATTTACTATGGATGAACATAGGAGGAAAAAGACAATACTTTGCCTTGGTTTTTAAGATTCTCTTGAGAAAAAAAAACAAAGAAGCAAAAATAATAACATAGATAAAGAGAGCTATTGCCCATTTGCTTATAATAAATTTTCTCAGATTCTAAGTGTTTATATCCATGAATACTAATGTAATTCACTAATGATAATCAGTGGTATCTGGCAATTACTTGCTACTTTTTATATTAACATTTCCATATTTAACATTATATCATTCTGAAAGGGCACACCAGATATGTTTCACACTACTAAAGAGCTCATATAAATTCTTTTTCTAAACTCACATTTACATTTAAGCTTGAGGATCCAACTAATCTAAGGCAGTGATAGATTAAAAAATCTTTTAATTAAGACATTAGTAAAAAAGAGAGGTCAGAGAGCAAATTATAAATTACTATAACCCTTTAAGATGCCAATCTTATACTATGTGTGAAATAACTTATTTTAGAAATCAATCCCAAGTAAATAATAACACAAACACACACATTTATACAGTGGTTTTGGAATAAATTTGTTTTCTGCTATATGTTTTATAATACTGAAACATTTAAAAAATTTTTATTATACCACTGTGAGACATACAATTACAAAGGTGTTCACAACTGGTTCTTGGTAATACAGTATTCCAGCACCCATCCCTCCACCAGTGCCCCATTTCCACCACCAATATACCCCACCCCCTCCCACCCACCCCCCAGGCTGCCTCCACAGCAGGTAGCCCTGTTTCCTCTCTTTCTTTCTCTCTCTCTCTCTCTCTGTCTCTGCATCTCTCTCCCTCATGTTTTACACATTGTGGCTAGCCCTGCAGATATTTAGAGTTTATCACCTAAGTCTCTTTGTGTATATTCAATGGTGAGTTTTAATCTGCCATTACCATTTCACACATTTAGTAAAACACTGGTATCTATTTATATCCTATTAATGAATGCAGTCATTCTATATCTGTCCTTTTCCTTCTGACTAATTTCACTCAGCATGATAGTCTCCATGTCCATCCATTTGCAGGTAAATTTCATAATTTCATCTTTTCTGACAGCTGCTTAGTATTCCATAGTGTAGATGAACCACAGTTTCTTTAGCCAGTCCTCTGTTCTCGGGCATTAAGGTTGTTTCCAGATTCTAGCTATAGTGAATAGCGCAGAGATGAATAAAGAAGTACAGATAGTGTTTCTGCTATGTGTTTTTCGGTCTCTCGGGTATATTCCCAGGAGTGCTATTGCTGGATCAAATGGGAGCTCAATATCTAGTTTTCGGAGGAATGCCCATATTGTTTTCCAAAAGGGCTGGACCAGTCGGCACTCCCACCAACAGTGGATGAGAGTCCCCCTTTTCCCCACATTCACGCCAGCACCGGTTGTTCTTGCTGTGAAACATTTTTTTAAAAAACAGTCACCATCAGATAAATTCCACATGATTGGTTTTCACCAAGCCATTAAATGTCTTGTGGAGAATTTTCAAGAACAATTAAGTAATTGTTATGTTGCCAGATGAATATAAGTAAAATATGATCTGGCCAGTAATGGTCAGAACATAAAAAAGATCAGAAAGAATATTGCAATATATTAGAAGTAGCTGTACTCAAAAAAGTGGTATATTAGAAAATATTCTATTTTTTTTACATTTCTTTCTTTTACTTTCCTTATTTTCTTACTGTTCTTTCTTTCTTTTACTTTATTTTTTATTAATTTTCTTACTTTACTTTTCTTACTTTTTCTAGTTTTTGCAGTTTGTCCAATAAGTGTAACATCTTTCAAGCAAGTAAAATAAAGGAGCAAACATATTTTTAAAAGGCATTGAACATAGATATAAGATAAAGAGGTAAATGATTTTAAGGGCAATAAACATGGATAGTGACTGGCCTTTTCCTTAAGAGGTGAAGAGTTTGGTAGCTTTAGTATTTGCCTGCTTAGGGTCAAATAGTTGGAGATTATAATGACTCTATCCCCTTTTAAGGTTATAAACACATTCATAAACATAAATATAACCAGTAAAGAAGTTAGTATTAAAGTATTTTGATTTCTATTTTTATGACATTAAATTTCACATTTCTGGGTTTTGAGATGCTTTGTGGTGTTCAGATTACTTCCTCTGGTGACAAGAATCTACTGGGAGGCAACCTAGTGATAAAACCCAAAGAAAGGGCTAGGGTGGAAGTGGATCCCAGAAATATCACAGACTTCAACTTGCTCTCTCTGTCTCTATGATGGTCTGCAGCAGTTTTCATTTATAGACTTTAATGATGATAAACAGATTTCATGTGTCTATATTTTGAAATTGTAGCTTGCAAAAATGTTTTTTCTTTTTACTTGGCTTGATTGGAATCCTCACCAAACGGGATCATTTACTATAATATGGTAATCATGATATAATTGCTTAAGTTCAATACAAAGATGCATGTTTATAAGAGGAAACTGATTATAAGGAAAACAAGTTTCATGAAACTAAGCCTTAATAAGACTATACTGCAGTGTAGCTGATTAGGCTGCAGTTGGAATAGAGGTCACAGATCTAACTTAGCATCATTTTAACTAGCTGTATGACAAGTTCTTGGAACGTAAAATAATTATTCAGTATAGACAATGATTCTCTTTATAAACTCAAATACTTTGAGGAAGATATATAGAAAACAGTCATCATTAGAAATAGGTATTATATTGATCTTGGTTGTTAAAATGAGATGACACTTAAATAGATTTCTATTTTTAGTATTGTTTTGTTTTATTTTTGCTTGGGGCCACACCCAGTGGTGCTCAGGGCTTACTCCTGGCATTGTGCTCAGGGATCACTTCTGGAGGGCTCAGGGGATGATATGAGATGGCAGAGATCAAACCTGGACTGGCTGCGTGCAAGACAAGCACCCTGCCTGTTGCACTATTACTCTGGCCCCAAACAGACATCTTCATAAGTTAAAATGACCTGAGCCTGAAATTAGTTTTACCTGATGGGAGACCAGAACTGAGTCAGAGGTTAATTTCATTAGAAGATTAAGAAGATTTTAATTTTATTCTATAATATAAAATTCCAATCTATGAAATGTTTAAGTAATCGCAAGTGTCCACCACTGCTTTGTTGCAGAAGGGAAGAGAGGTAAAGCATGACAATTCAATCTGATGTGAGTTTACTCCTTCAAACTGAAACACTCAGTGAATGTACCAAGGAGATGATGAAAAAGAATCATAATTATTTATAAATAGTGATTAAGACTAAATAATGTAAAATAGCAGCTCTTAAAATTTTTTTCGCTCTTGATCCCTTTTGACTAAGAAATGCAACACTTGGCCAGTTCTGTCAGAAACACCTCAGATTCATTACTCAATTGAGTTTGAATTGATTTGGGATCATTAGAAATCATTTTTTGAGCAACAGAAACACATTTGGAAAACTTTTACTATTCCCAACGTTTTGTGACTCCCCCCCCCCATATTCATGACTCTGTATAGGGGTACAATCACAGTTAAGAGGCTAGCCATCTAGGTAAACCTCTTTCCCGCCCCACCCCCACCTTAATCAGACTTATTCTGAGTGGTTCTAAAATGGAAATCCTGACACAATGCACATTCTTAAATATACTTAAAAACACTTGAAATGCTTTTGAAAAATAGACTGGATACCCCTTACCAACATCTGCAGGGTTACAAATTTAAGTGCTTGGCAGAGCACTGAGAATGGATTCATGAGGTTTCTGTGAGAAGAGAAAAAGAAGTACCTAAAGTCCCTGGTTCTCAGAGTTTGTCACCAGAATTGTGCTTAGTAAGGTTGGTTATGACTAGGAAGACTCTGTGCTAATCCCAGAGTTAAGGATCTCTTTATGTCAATTACCAGTTTCAGAGTCTATCATATGCATAACACATTCCAGTTCTAGAGCATGAGCTCAAAGTTTGAGCTCAAAGAAAGTGTTCCTAGACTGAACTTTAGAGCACAGAGATTCTGTTTTCTTCATAAGAAGAAATGGAGGACACAATTTAGTTAAATGCATTAGTATTGTATATGAAATGAATAAAATCACATGAAGGATTGAGTGTGATCCTACATTGGACACTAGAAGTTATATCTGATGGTAGTTTCATGAGTCAACTTGGCTAAATACAGCAGTCAGTTACCAATTAAAGATGATCTAAGATGTTGTTGTGAAAGTACTTTGTAGATGTGTTTAACATCCATAATAAGTTAACTTTGAATCAAGGATATTACCCTGATAATGATAATTTCAACTGAATCTCATTTAGTTGCAAGAACTAAAGCAAAACTGAAGTTTTCCTGAGGAAAAACTTCTATCTCAAGTTCCTTTAAGAGAGTTTCCAGCCTACAGATTTTAGACTTGCCAGTCCACACAGTCAGTTAAACCAATTTTTTAAAACTAACTTCTTGGGGTGGGTGGGCGGAGTGATAGCCCAGTGGATAGGGTGTTTGCCTCTCATGCGGCCGGCCCATGCTGGCCCGGTTCGATCCCCCAAATCCCATATGGTCCCCCGAGCACCGCGAGGAGTAATTCCTGAGTGCAGAGCAAGGAGTAACCCCTGAGCATCACCGGGTGCGACCCAAAAAAAAAAAAAACTAACTTCTTGGGGCTCTAGCAACAGTACAGTGGGTAGGGCATTTACCTTGAATGTGGCCAACTAAAACTCAATCCCTGGCATCCCATATGGTCCCCAACACTGCTGTCAGGAGTAATTCCCAAGTATTTCTGGATGTGTGCTACCCCAAGCCAAATCTAATCTCTATTTATATCCATACTTATTTATATATAAACATATATATGTGTTTATATGTTATAAGTTTATATAATGCTGGTTTTATTTTTATGGCCATCTACCCTGATTAATATATTGTTCTACTCCATTTTGTCAATAACTATAGACTTAAAAAACATTTCTATTACATTATATGATATTTTGTGTGTCTGTGAAGAAACAAAGATGTCTTGAGTTTAAGAAATGAAATGGACAAAAAAGATTTTAAAATTTAGATATTTAATATAAAGGACTCATTCCCAATGAATGGAGATGTTACTGGCGGCCGCTCGAGTAAATCCATGAATGGGAAGACAAGTGATATAAAGGACTTAATAATGTCAATGTGCTATCAGCTGAGGACTTGATCAGTGTGTTCTGTGCCCTCATTAATTATATTCATATTTATAAATTATATTGTATGTTATAATGTGTCCAAGTCTAACCTTATGATTTGAAACTAAAATACAAATTTAAAACAACCCCATCAAAAAAATGGGGAGAAGAAATGAACAGAAACTTCAGCAAGGAAGAAATTAGAATGGCCAAAAAACATATGAAAAAATGCTCATCATCACTAATCATCAGAGAGATGCAAATCAAAACAACAATGAGATACCACTATACACCACAGAGACTGGCACATATTCAAAAGAGCAAGAACAACAAGTGCTGGCGTGGATGTGGGAAAAGGGGACACTCATCCATTGTTGGTGGGAATGCCGGCTGGTACAGCCTTTTTGGAAAACAATATGGACATTCCTCCAAAGACTAGAAATTGAACTCCCATTTGACCCAGCCATACCACTCCTGGGAATCTACTCTGGGAAACCAAAAATACACAGCTGAAACACCATCCCTACTTTTACGTTCATAGCAGCATTATTCACAATAGCCAGAATCTGGAAGCAACCAGAGTGCCCGAAAATCGATGACTGGATAAAGAAGCTTTGGTACATCTACACAATGGAATACTATGCAGCTATTAGGAAAAAATGAAGTCATAAAATTTGCCTACAAATGGATGGACATGGAGAAGATTATGTTGAGCGAAATTAGCCAGAAGGAGAGAGACAGATACAGAATGACTGCATTTATCTGCATAACATAAATATATAGGTACATATTATGATACCAATATCCAAGGTCAAGTGAAACATATCAGGAGGTCTTGTCAAAGGTGGAAATTATCAGAAACGTGTGGGAGTCAGAGGCTAGGTAAGACAGAAAATGGAACAATGTGCTAACAATTGTCGAGGCTACTAATGCCAACCTAGAACTGAGCATTAAATAGAGGCAAAAAGATACACATGACAACCCTTTAATGTATGTTCTGTAATCCATAGTCTGGAGGGAAAGGAAAAGAGAAAGAGAGAGAAAGGGAAAGAAATAAAGAACCTGCCATGGAGGAGGGCTGGGGAAGGGGGAGGGAACCGGGGACATTGGTGGTGGGAGATGGGCACTGGTGGCGGGATGGGTGCTGGAACACTGTATGACCAAAACCCAAATATGAACTTTTTAATTGTATATCTTTGTAATTGTAAAAATAAAAAAAATTAAAAAAAAATAAAAGCTAGCTTCAAAACTGTAGACTGATTGAATCCAAGGAAATATCTGGATAAGATGCATTTTGACATACTTGAGAACTTTACTGTATTTTCCACTAATAAGAATTATATTGATCTCAAAGACCTAGTTTAATTTTCAAAACAATTTTGCTCTGCTTTTCAATTATTACAGAAAGCACTTACTTTACATATGTTGCATGATGTAACACAGAAATACATTAAACTGTTAATCATTACTTTAAGTATTTTAGGTCTTACATTCTATCTACATTGTAAATTCTTTAAAATAAATAGCTTTTATAGTTCTTTGTTTATCCATAGTAACTGACAATGTCTTTCACATGGTGAAAGTTTTATTTTGGATACTGAAGAATTAAATTATGGTAGCTAAGAATGAATTCAAAGTATAATTTTAATAAGAAGAGTTTTGAAAACTGTAAATAGGATCGTAATAACATGTTGATCTTTTTCTGTCAAAATACCAGGCAAACTTTGATTTTCACTGTTATTATTTATTCACAGTATTGTTCTGATTCAGTTAAGATATTAATTATTGAATAATATTAATACAATTTACTATGCATATTCTTAGCATAATTAAAATCTTAACTCATATGTCATATCTATAATAATCTATTAAATATAGAATTAATTTGATTGGTTGAGATCTAACTGCATATTGAATCATTTGTCAGAGTATGTATAATATCTATATTTATAATTGATTGTAATATGTAAAATATTGACATATCAGAGTTAAGTTTTATTTGAAATGCTATTCTACTTAGAAGAGTAACAGTTAATATTGGCAATATAGTATGAAATACTAATTTATTTACCTCTATAAAACTTTGCAGCGATTCTATGTGTTCTTTTGTCCCTAAAATGAAATCAGGACTAAATAATATGAACAATATAGAAAAGAAGTCAGTGAGTTAATAGAAACTAATATCAAATGTCTGTTCAAAGTATCTTAATTTTTATTTCTTTTTGTTTATGCTAAGGACTCATCTGCTTGAAAATAATCTCATTATATTCAATGAACAGATTCTCCATTAGCTTTTCTAGCCCTTTAATCCTATTATAGGATCTATTTATATTTCAATTTTTGACCTTTGAAAATGTTAGACTCAGTATTTCCTACAAAATTTAATATTACTGTCTTTAATACAACAAAGATCTAATTATGTTGATACTTTAAATAAACTTTGATAGTTCAGCAAAATTTGGTTTGATACTTTCCACATCATTTTATAATTCTTATTTACAATATAAATGACTCTGGAATGTAAAGTCTAACTACTAAAGCAGAACAGCATGCTCTGTTGAGGTTAGGGAGCCTTCTGTATTAATCTAGAGCTTTCAAGTCATTTCCCTCTCCAGTGACAATAACAACGCTATGCACCACAGCTGTAGAGTCCAGGTGTTTCAGACACTCCCAGGTACCAGATCCCTGACTCATATGCCTCATCATCAGTTCTAATGAACTGAAGTAACCAACAGCAGACCAAAGACTTCTGGATCCTTATTGTTCTGGATTTTTTTTCTGAAACATGACCCCTATATCACAATACTGTAAGATGTAAGCGAATCCATCCTTTTTACAGTTCTTTTATAGGTGTACATTTCACAGCCCTTTTTTGGTTTACATTTTCTGAATACTCCTATAAAATGACAGTTCTCTACTAGCAAAAGAGGGCACAGCAACTATTCTTTTCTGCATTAATTAGGAGCAGTCAGAGAACAATAAATAATGTTTAAAACTCATAATTAGCTTTTATTTAATATTTTAGACTGAGTCAAAATCATGTCTTAGACTGACTAACTTACATAGTCAAAACCTTAGAAAGAAATAATAACATAGCCAGGAAGGAGAAAATCAGATTTGTTTTTAATCTGATTTTGTTTTTAATTGTATGTAAAATTAATTGTATGTTTTTAATTGTATGTAATTGTATGTAATTGTATGTGATTTGTTTTTAGTTGTATGTAAACCTTTGATAATAACACCATAGTCCACTTTGGGAGTGATTTCCTAAAAATATTTTAGGGACATATCCTGAATGCTTTTAATAAGATTATGATTCACATTTTGTTTGATTCCTCCCAAGTATTTGGCAGGACTGTAAGATTCCCTCATCTTAAAATTAGTAAGATTCAATTTAAAGACAAGTGAATTACTAAAAAGCAATTTAAATAGATTTTAGCTACATAGTTTTTCAAAGTGTCTTTCAGTTCTAAAATTCTGTCATTCCCGCATTATGAATTGCTACATCTCAGAAGAAAAATGAACAAAATTAGGGTTTGTATAATTAATAATATAAACAATTTCTTAATATAAGTTTGTTCTCCCTGGATTTAGTTCATTTGCAGCTGAAATGTATAGAAATTCATTGCCAATAACTCTAATGTACTTGGTTTGTGTTCTGGTGTAACGGAAACCCTCCTACATGGAGGCAGGCAGGTTGTACCAGGCCTGACTTTGGCCAGGCCAGTCAAATTGACCAATATCTAGTCCACAATCTGGCCATATGGCCCAAATCAGTCGACTAGATACATCCCGATACTTTATGTTTTAACATTCCCACCCACACCCCCCACCCCAGTTTTTTAAAAATGGAAGGGTGGGGAGACAAGTAAGTTTCATTCTGCTTGGATAAAGATAATTAAGGCATGGAGCTCCTGTCAACCAACATCTTGAGAGTTTAAATAGACTGAAGTAATTCAGAAGAAACACAGTAATAGGCGGAAAGAAAGAAATGGAAGAAAAAGAAAGGGAGACAGAGACAGACAGACAGAAGGGAATTTAATAATTTAATTTAAATTTGTGGATTTTGTTATGCCCAAAGCAAATAATAGTATTAGATTTTTTGGTTACATGAGCTAGCATATTCTTTTTTGTTTTGTTTAGACCAGTTTAATTAGGATTTCTACAAACTGCAACAAAGGAAATCTACAATTTTACTCCTTTTCTATTTTATTGCAGTGGATAGAAAATGCCAATTTTTCAGTAAAGTTCTTCCCAAGTTGACTTCCTATGTTTTATTCCTTCTTACATCAGTACCATAGTCAGTAAAAATTACTGCACATTTTTTATTAAACCTCACCAAATAGTGATGTATAATAATAACACTTTACTAACCAAGTAGTAACATTAAATAATATATTTAATAGGTAATTCTCCAATGTTATATAATAAAATATCTTCAATATTTAAAATGACAATATATTTTTATAAAAATTATTAGTTTTTAAAAAACATAATAAGCCAATAAAAAAGATTAGTACTGAATTTTGATAAGTTCCATAGGTTTAAAAATAATTTTAAGTCAGATTTTTTGACTGCCATATCATTCAGTCTTGGATTTACCCTATTTTTTACTTTGTTGGTTCATTTTAGAAATTCTAATTTTTTTGTACTTTCTAAATGCCTGGGATTTGGCTCAGTGAAGATACCACTTTTGAAACAACTCCATAGCTAAAAGTAGATATAAACATATGTGTAACATTTCAATGTTCATTTATCACTTATGGATGTGTCCCGAGAACTATTAATAGGAAGCACAGGCCTATCAACGTGCAGGATATTCACACCATATGCTTCATGTGTGCATCTACTATGAGTTTTTCAAATTCCATGATAATACTTCTTTGTAAAATTTTAATTAGCTACCATAAATCAGATTCTGAGACTGTTACTGATTTAATAGAACTTTTAAATAATTTTCACATATCAGCAAAGTCAAGAATGTTCAGTAACTCATTTCCTCTATTCTCTGCTCTCCAAATGTCAAGTCGATAGCTCCAAATGTGGCACTCGGGGGGCCAGGAGATTCAAAGCACACATGGCATTTCTCAGCATTGTGCACAAAAAATGAAGTCATGCATTTGAAGGACTGGGCAGGAGGCCTGATGCACAGGGAGGCACTGAAATCAAGGCCAATTCTCCCATCCCTCTTCCTGCCTTTCCTTTCTTTGCTCTCATGTGCAAATGTGCAATATATATAGAGTAGATGTTCACATTTCCTTAAAGGATTAATATATATTATTGTCCTTAACCCCATAATGTAATTCTCCTTTGAAAATTCAATTAGTTTGTATTTTCTTCCAATACACTGATATAAGATCCATAAATAAAATTTGTCTAAACACATACTTTTGCAAAAAAAATTAAAAACCTGTAATATAAAGTAAACAGAGAAGCTAAGTGATTCATAGTAAAATATATTTCAATAAGTAAATATTTGGGTATGATTGAGCTGATTCTAAGACATAATTAAAACTGTTGGACACTGGAACCTAAGCACAGAAATCTTGAGACTGAAACTGTTAAAATGGATAATAACATAGGCACGTTTTATTGGCAACTCAAATACCACAAGCTGTTCTGTCATCAATGTGACTTAAAAATGGTGATAACTTTTGGTAAAGTTCCACACAAAACTAATTACAATTATCTCTCGATTTACACAGCAGTTGCATAGCTACAGAAATCTGTAGGCATTAAACTATGTGTCTTTAGCCATTCTGAATAGCCAAGTTCAGAAAACTATAACTGGGCTATTTACATACATAAACACTCAACAGGATTTCATTGTGCAACTGTGCATTGCAGAATGACATTCAACATCTCTGAACTTGGTTTGCATATGACAACCTGAAAATATCTCATCTATGCTAAAAACTTTTCTGAGGCCAGGATGCAGCCCAGCAGTAGAGTGCACACATGTGTACGTGTACTAGGAAGTGACTTAGATCACCCTTCCTAAGTCTATTGCAAGAATAAATGAAAAATTCTGAAAGAGGCAGGTCTATCCCCATTGAAATTTTCTTTAGATTATTGAGACTTTATAGTGATGGTTTGTTTTGAACCACACTATTAGTAAGGACAAAATACTGGCAACACATGATAAGGCATCCCATGGCTTTGTATAAAATTTATTCAGACACTGTGATCTGTAGTTTTGCAGTACTGTCAGTGGTAGACTTCAGGCACATGACATTCCAATACCAGACCCACCCCCATTAGTGCTCATTTTCCTTTACCATTGTCTCAGAGTTCCCCAAACCTTTTCCTTGCTCCCTTTCGTATCTCCTCTCCACTTCCCATATCTCAGTGCCCTGATAAACTCGGTTCTATAGACAAGGTCTTAGATTCTGTTTGTGGCCACTTGTTGATTCCTCATCATGGATTTTAACATGGCACATATGAGAAAAATCATTCTGTTTTAAATTTGTCTGCTGTTGCTGTCCATTGCAATGAAGACATCATTCTTATGCATCTCTAAATTTGTATAAACACCCTTTGGATTTTAAATTTGCTGAAATGGCCTTGAAATAGACATTAATTACATGCTTAGTTGGAGACAATGTAATAAGGTTTCTTTCCCAGAGTAATTGGAACCCTGCAGTTATGCTCTCCCAGTTATTATACAGTAGCAACAAGTTTCAGGGCACATAAAACACTAGAGGCAGGTCAAATCTTCACAATATTTAAAAATCAATTGGAAAAAAATTTAACTTAAGATAAAAATATATGACCCATCCCTGAAATGCTATGATTCATGAATGTATGAATACTAAAATATAATAAATTTTTTTTATTAAACTACCATGAGTTCCATAGTTACAAAGTTGTTTATGTATTGGGTTTCAGTCAAAGAATGTTCCAATACACATTCCTTCACCAGTGACATTTTCCACCACCAATGTCCCCAGCTGTCCACAGTTTCTATCCTGCCACCCTCCTAACCTGGCCCCCAGGCCACTCCAGCCTGCCTCTATGGCAGGTAGTTTCCTTCTCTCTGTCTCTGTCTCTGTCTCTGTCTCTGTCTCTCTCTCTCTCTCTCTCTCTCTCTCTCTCTCTCTGCATCCCTCCTCCTTTCTTCTGGGCATAATGGTTTCCATTACAGGTACAGAGGATCACCATGTATAACTCTTTACCTACTTTCAGGACTCAATTCTTGTCCAGAGTAATTTCCAACAATCATTGTCATAGTGGTCCCTTCTCTAGCTTAACTGCCTTCCCCTTACCCTTCTACTGGCAAGCTTCTGTCCATGCACCTGAACTCTTGGCTGTTGTTTTAATTGTCCATGGGCATTAGTTTCATATGAGGCTTTTATATGTCCCACAGATCAGTGCAGTCATTCTATGTCTGCCTCTCTCCTTTGATTCATTTTGGTCTCAGCATGATACTCTCCATTTTCATCCATTTATAAGCAAATTTCATGACTCAATTTTTCCTTGAAGCCGCAGAGTATTTCATTGTATATAGATACACCATAGTTTCTTCATCCAGTCATCTGTTCTCAGGCACTCAGACCAATTCATATCATGCCTGAATCCATAAGGAAGTGGAGGAAAATGGATGCAGAACCCTCCATGACACTTAAGTTAAAGGCATCTACAAAGCTGAAACATCACTGACCAAGCACATAGAAGCAAACATAGACAAATGGGACTATATTAAACTAGGCTTGTTTACCTCAAAAGAAATGGTGACCAAGAGATAAAGACAGTCCATAGAATGGAAAAAAAATATTTACCCAATACCCAGCTGATAAGGGGCTAATATAAAAGCTTTCTAAGTTACTGTTAAAACTTTACAAGAAGAAAACATGCAATCCCATCAAAAAATGGGAAGGAGAAATGAACAGACACAGACACTTCCTCACGGAAGAAATACAAGTGGCCAAAAGCAAGTAAAATAATGCTCTAAATCAGTAATCATGAGAGTTATATAAAGCAAAACAACAACGAGGTTTCATTTCACATCACAGAGACTGGCGCACATCATAAAGAACAAGAACAACTAGTGCGGCATGGATATGGGGAGAAAGGAACTCTCATCGTTGTTGGGTATGCTGGCTGGTCTAGTCTTTTTGGAAAACAAAAAGTTATTCCTCAAAAAAAGCTAGAAACTGAGCTCCCATTTGAACCAGCAATACCACTTCTGGGAATATATGTTGGGGGGCCCAAAACACATAGCAGAAACACCATCTGCATTTCAATGTTAATTGCAGCATTATTTACAATAGATCTGAGTGCCTGAGAACAAATACAGTCATCTTAAGAGCTGATTTACTTGTAAGACACCTAGAAAAACATTAATTCCAAAAATATTGGCACTAGAGGGTATTTCTAATATTGTTACTATGAATCAAAAGTTTAAAGAATGACATAGCAGAAAATATTTCCTTACCAAATAAGAAACAAAGAAATAAGAAGCCTGAATTTATAAAAATTCCCCAACATCCCATATGCTCGCTAGAGCACCATCAGAAGTTATTCCTGAGTGCAGAGCAAGAGTAATCCCTGAGCATCCCTGGGTTTTCTCTTACTCTACACCAGAAATAAACCCACCCAGTTTATTTTTGGGAATCTCAATTTATAAAGGGTAGGATATAGTTTTTATTTCCATGAAAACTCTATGGGACCGGAACAATTACCTTTCATGCTATGCTTAATCTGAAGAATCTCACATGGCTTCCTGAGCATCTCCCCCAACACTCCGCCCCCTGCCCCCAATTCCATCCAATTAACCAACCAACCAAATAAATATAGACTTTAAAAATCATTTTTACTACTTACCCGCTGGGATGAACCCAGAGCTTGGCAAGCTACCCGTGGTGTATTCGACATGCCCAAAACAGTAACAATAATGGACCTTATTCCCAATGAATGGAGACATTACTGGCACCCACTTGAGCAAATTGATGAACAACAGAAAGACGAGTGATTCAAGTGATACAAGTGATCATTTTCTGGAATAGTTCCCAATTAACACAAACTACCCACCCAGCGCCAGGCAAAGGCAGCATGTGCTGTGATAATCTGAACTAGAGATAGTTCTAGAAGTCCATATTTTAATCTTTCCCCAAATTATCTGTTTAAAGATGAGAGAAAGCCTGGGGATAGTAGAGAAGATAGTTGTTTGCCCTTACAACAAACAAGGAATTTTTCTATCTCAACTTCCAAATCCAATTTCTAAATGCTAGTTAATTGACGTCACACTTGATCAACATTTGGTGTTCACACACACACACACACACACACACACACACATACACACACACATACAAGGCTACATTTACTCAGGCCTTATTTTTCTCCCATATGCAAATTTTCTATCTGATAAACTAAATAACTAGCTCCCTTGGCCTAACAGACTCCTTCCCTAACTAATTCTGAGAATAGTTCTGAGCCTACAAATTCACATCAAATGCTACCTGTTCAGACAAGGCCCTCAGAGTTTTCTATAGAAGGCGATGTTCTTATGTATCAACAGTTTCTTGCTAAAATAATTTCCTTCAGAATACTTACAAAGCTATGGTGATCTTATTTGCTTACTTACTGATAATTTACAGAGGATTATCCTCCACTACAAAGCAAATCACTGGAAGGCAAGATCCTTATCTATCCTGCTTACTATTCCAGTCTCCAGCCACAGGGGGACAATTCCTGGCACAGGACAAATGGATGATACACTCCCCATCTTTGTCGAATAAACGCCTCAGAGACCTGGGTCCTACGAAAACAGGATGAGAACGCTAGGGCCTCCCAAACAGGAATCAAAAAAGCTATGCTTGGAATATCATGCCTCACTCAAGTGAGAGAAGGAATATGGAGTTCCAACCTCCGTAATAGAGAGTCAGGGATGCTGTCTCATTTGCCAAAGCGTCAAAAATCAGATGGGCTGGACATGTAATGTGATTTGGAGATAACCACTGGACTAGAGCTGTTACCGACTGGATCCCACCTGACGTCAAAAGATCACGTGGCTGCCCACCTTCAAGATGGTTAGACTTCCTCGTCAAGACTCTGAATGAATGGTTTGAGGCTCTTCGTATTCCTGCAGCAAGAAGATGACATTGGGCTACACTGGTACATAACAGGCACAAATGGAAACATTACTGGTGGCTGCTTGAGCAAATCAACAGATAATGGGATGTCAAGTGATCAAGAGAAGTGATCACGTTATCATATTAGTTTTCTCAAGTTTCTCACCTTTTTTAATATCTTTCTTTAGTTTTCTAATTAACTAAAAGTTTATAGTTTATTCTGCACAGAAAGAAATAATATACAAGGTATTTTTTTAACATTTAATCTGTAACTCAAGTTGATGTCAAATTACATTAGTTACTAAATATGCCTTCACTGCCTTCTCGTTCTGTGTAATGCTGGTTGTGACTTCCCTATTTTACTTGGCTTTTCACTTACACTGAGGGACCTTCACTACTAGCAATTTTCCCATGATTGCCCTTATTCCACAAAGACTATCACTATCACTATCTTCCCGTTCATCATCTATTTGCTAGAGCAGGCACCAGCAATATCTCCATATGTCCTGTCTCATGCTAGTAGAACCCAAGGGCATCTGCTTGCTTCAGGAACATAAAGAGCCTCAAACCATTATATTAGGTCATGGGAATGACCTAATATAAATATTACTGGTACTTGGCATATCAAATACAACACGAGCAGCTTGCCAGGCTTGCCGTGCGGGTGGCTTACTCTTGTAGTCACCTCTAAATAAAGCATTTATTGATGAACCACATGGCCGATAGCGGCCACATGAGCCGGGCTGTGATAGTCTGGTCTGCTGGGTGGAGTTGTGACGAAGGGAAGTCCGGATGTGGAATATGGCGGCCCCCATGGAGTGGAGGAGTCATATGGCTTGTTGTGAGGCTCTGCTGGAGTGACAGGCCAGGGCTAGAATCCACCATGCCTCCTGGGCACCTCATGAGCAGCTGGGCACAGGAAGAGCAAGACACAAAGAAGTAATTTACAAGGAATATAGAAAAAAAACTGCACATGCTTTTAAACACTAAAGGTACTGGTTAAAAAAACTTAATATTTGAATCAACATTTAAAAATATTCTGGAGAGTCAAGTTAGGTCAAACATCTACCTTCACAAGTTGAGTCTAGTTTTGATTCTATTTGGACACCACAGAATCCCCTCATCTGAACACCATTCTATTCTCTTAAACTGGGAATAATCCAAGTTCATTATCAAATGGCTCTTTGTCTCTCTCCCTCTTATTTTACATTGTGGCTAGCCCTGCAGATGCAGAGACAGAGAGAGAGATAGAGAAAGAGAGGAAACTGGGGTACCTGCTATTAAGGCGGCCTGGGGGGTGGGAGGGGAGGGGGTACATTGGTGGTGGAAATGGGGCACTGGTGGAGGGATGGGTGCTGGTATACTGTATTACCAAGAACCAATTATGAACACCCTTGTAATTGTATGTTTCACGGTGGTATAATAAAAAATTTAAAAAAAAAGAAATAAATCTGATACTAATCTCATGTTATAGTAAAAAAAAATGGCTCTTTGTGAAATGTAAGGACTTTATGCTTACCACTTCTTTCCAAGGAGTCCTTTCCACCCAGCACCCAAGAAACAAAGGAAACCAATAAAACAATATTAAATTGATCAAATTTAACTTGACCAACCACTAACCTGATTTCAAAAATGACCTATAAAATCTTAATGCAATTAGTGCTGTCAGGATTGCTTCACATTCTTTTTTTTTTTTTTTTTTGCTTTTTTGGGTCACACCCGGCAATGCTCAGGGGTTTCTCCTGACTCTGCACTCAGGAATTACTCCTGGCGGTGCTCGGGGAACCATATGGGATGCCAGGGATAGAAGCAGGGCCAGCACAGGCCAACCGCATGCAAGGCAAATGCCCTACCCGCTGGGCCATTGCTCCGGCCTCTAAGCTCACATTCTTATACTTGCTCTATGCCCTGAGTCAATTTCCAGGTTCTGACATAGATGACTTTTACCTGTTGGGTACAGCATGTAACAGTTAAGTCCACTTTTTTATATATCTTTTTCTAGTTTTCTAAATAACAAAAAATTTTCCATAAATAAAAATACTGATCAGATCAAGATTTGATAAAGACTTGATAATTTGGTAATGATAACATCTGAGTATATATGTATGTAGATATATTGATAGATAGATAGATAGATAGATAGATAGATAGATAGATAGATAGATAGATAGATAGATAGATAGATAGATAGATAGATAGATAGATAGATAGATAGATAGAAAGATAGATGATAGATTGATAGATAAATAGATAGATAGGCAGATAGACAGATATGAATTGTGCAACTACCAAGATTCTATTCCTAATGTCTGACTGTGCCACTCATTAGTTGTGTGAACACTAGCTATATAATGTAATATAATATTATGTAGAATATAATATAATCTAAGACAGATTGTATAAGTCTATACAATTAAATCTACTGCTCATATCATATCAATTTCCTCATTTTAAGAAATGTAATGGAACTATCTACCTCACAAAACAGGCCAAACAATAAAATAATCATTAAGTCTAATACTTAAAATCTGTTTAGTTAAAATTTTAAAATAAAGTGAACATATACATATTCATTTTTATTTCATTTAAAAAAATATTTGGCCACACCTGGCAATTGCTCACAGCTTACTCATGGCTCATAGATCTCTTCTTTGAGGTTTGTGTAATCATATATAGAACCGGGATTGAACCTGGGTCTTCTGCATGCAAGGCAATTATCCTGCCAATTGCACTCCAGTTCTATATGTAAATTTTTCCTATCATTGATACTCTTTAAATCCATACATTCAAATTAATTTCAGCAATACTGAATTGGAGCAAAATTTTGTATATATCAAGATAAATCTCTTCCAAAAATTCAAGTTTTAGGATTATTCAAGACTTGGATATTGGTCTATAATTGGAAAAACTGAGCTGGGCCTCAGTTCTAGTTTATCTATCTATCTATCTATCTATCTATCTATCTATCTATCTATCTATCTATCTATCTATCTATCTATCTATCTATCTATCTATCTATCTATCTATCTATCTATCTATCTATCTATCTATCTATCTATCTATCTATCTATCTATCTATCTATCTTTTCTTTTGGATCACACTCGGTGGTGCTCAGGTGTTACTCCTGGTTCTGCACTCAGGAATCACTCCTGGTGGTGCTTGGGGGACCATATGGGATGCCGAGGACAGAACCCGGGCCGCACAGGCCTGCTGCATGCAAGGCAAACGCCTCTACCGCTGGACTATCGCTCTGGCCCCCAAGAACAGTATTTTTAAGAATTGACCATGCTTTTCCTCATTACATAAAATATTAGGCCAGAGTTCAAATTAAGCAATTTCCTATTTCAAAAGTTAAGAAGAATATGGGGCCAGAGCGACAGTACAATGGTAAGGCTTTTGCCTTGTATGCATCCCATATGGTCCCCAGAGCACCGCCAGGAGTAATTCCTGAGCAAACAGCCAGAAGTAGCTCCTGAGCGTCACCGGTGTGACCTAAAAAGCAAAAAAAAAAAAAAGTTAAGAAGATTTTGAAGAAAAATAATTAATGTTTTATTAAAAGGGACAGGATCACAAGCATTGAGGCAATCAAGAACATGCTGAAAACCAAAAGGGAAAATCAGATTGGTTTCGAAAAAGGAATAAAAACAGCACATGATGACTCATGATAGACATAAACAAATCACTTTAGAGGCAGATGGCCCCAGGCTGATAAGGAGGGATTAAACAGTGAATACACAGGAAGAATGTGTCAATCAGCAGGAGCTGAGTTAAGTCTGGAAGTGGAGGAATTTGATGGTCACAGGTGAATACTGACAGGCTTTTATGAGCATCTTGTAGAAAGAATCTGTCTTGGCATGTTGATGGGCTGGTATGACTGAAGATATGCACTCAAGTTGCTTTTCTGGACTAAATTTATATTCTCTATACAACCTCTGGTCATTATGGCTTTCTACATAGATTGAATGTAATATTTGCTTTTTTTAATGCTAGAGCTTGGGACTCACCAGTGACTAAATGAAACAGAATTACCTCGAATTGGGTGCTAGATATCTATACTTTTATGAGCTCTTCAAGTACTCTCCTCTCTCTCTCTCTCTCTCTCACTTTCTCTCTCTTGCCTCTGGGTTACATCTGACTGTGTATAGGGCTTATTCCTGGTTCTGTACTCAGGGCATCACTCCTGGCAGGCTCAAGGGACCATTTGGGACCATATGGGATCAAACCTGGGTCAGCTGTGTATAAGGCAAACACCCTGCCAACTATACTATTATTCCAGGGACTGGAATTCTCATTTTCCTATATCATTCTCAGAATTCTGTCACCTAATGCTAGAACTTAGGTCTCCATACTATAAACTAGTGATATCACCATTACCTGGAGTTGGTTACTATTTATATTTCTTTGCAGCTCACCTGAATCAGGACTCTAAGGTAAATGAACTTTAGCACTTCAAGTAAATCAAGTTTTTCTAAATCAGTGAGGCTGAGATCTAGACTCTGAACAATGGTAAAGTCACTGTCTGTATCACTGTATCACTTTCTTCCCGTTCATCATCAATTTGCTCGAGTGGGCCCCAGTAACATCTCCATATGTCCTGTCTCATGCTAGTAGAGCCCAAGGCATCTGCTTGCTCCAGGAACATAAAGAGCCTCAATCCATTCCAAAATGAGGTCTATAATTGTTACTGGTATTTGGCATATACATCAAATACAACACGGGTAGCTTGCCAGGCTCTGCTGTGCAGGTAGCATACTCTTGTAGGCATCTCTAAGTCCAGCATTTATTGATGAACCGCGCGGCCGCAACTGGCGGCGCGAGCCGGGCGCTGATAGGCTGGTCTGCTGGGTGGAGGTCTGACGAGAGAGAAGTCCGGTGTGGAAAATGGAGGCCCTCATCGAGTGGGGGTCATCTGGCTTGTTGCGAGGCTCTGCTGGGATGGTGGGCCAGGGCTAGAACCTGGTAAAGTCACTGAAGTAAATGTCTACTTTGGGGGAAGTGATGAGAAAAGCACCTGATTTCCTCATATAAGAACTCTTGCCGTACACTGGTGGAGGGATGGATTCTGTAACACTGTATTATAGAGACCCAGTTATGAACATCCTTGTAATTCTATATATCACATGGTATAATAAGGATTGGGGAAGATGAAGGAGAGATGGAGAGAGACAGAGAGAAAGGGAGCGAAGGAAGAAATGCCTGCTCTGGAGCTGGGAGAGGGGGAATGTGGGGACGTTGGTGGTGGGAATGGGGCACTGGTGAAGGGATGGGTGCTGGAACAATATATGACTGAGACCCAATTATGAACATCTTTGTAATGTTGTTCTCATGGTGGTAAAATAAAAAATTAAAAAAAAATAAAGCCACCGTATGAGGCATGGGGAAAAAAAAAGAATTCTTGCTGTATAACACATGCCATGAGCTCTGATGCTAGATATATTATAGGCATGTCACTTGTCACTTGTCTTCCTGTTGTTCATCGATTTGCTTGACCCCCCATGAATTAACTGTATGAGATAAAAACACCAGTTATCTTCCACATAATTATAGGCATAATTAATGAAAATAAAACATAACACTTTAAGACCCATAAGCTCTATATTAGCACTATGTTTTAGCAACAGACCATTTAAAAGTATGGCTAATCCATGGGTACTGGGGCCCCTGAGGGAGGGAGGTGGTGCCCACTGAGGATGTGTGTGTTGTTGGAGCTCTGTACATGGGAAACCATCATTAACTGTTGCAGGACTCCTAAGGGCAGCTGCATCTGCTCTGGATTGCCTCCCGCAAATCACTTCGTAGATAAGGGGGGTAGTCTAAATGTGGCAGTTTATCCGACCATGTATGCTGTACTAGCTGGTATAAATATTCTCCCATGCTATCACAATCATCGTGGGACTAGCTAGATTTTACCAGCATATTAGCCTGGCCACGTAGGACACGTAAGTAATTAGACCAGAGAGAAATGCTGTTTGCTTCCAAACAAACAAGCATGGCTCCCTGATAAAATATAAAACTACAATGAAGTAGAGGAGACTTGTGAAGGCTTGGAGAAATATTTAACTGGCATTGGTGTTGATCTTTGGTACAGTGACATGCCATCTCAGAAACCCCCTTCTCTACATTTCAAAGGCATTCCCGGCTCAAAACATTAGCACAGTAAAGGCCCTAGGTGAGATGCAGGGAGGGATTACCTAAGGGCATTGGACCCTCCCTGCTTTCCATAACAATGGGAGGAAGGTCTGAGTTGGGGGGGTGGGGGGTATAAACTTGCCGGTTCCCGCCTCCAGGTCTTCTTCCCGGTGGGATCTCGCCTTGTGAGCGTTTATTCCCTTGGAAGTTTTACACGTGGTGGTCGCCATCTTGGCCTACACGTGGCTGGGGTTCTAGCCTGGAATCCTAAGCATCGGGTTTTTCCTTTTGCTGATTTGTATGCCTGAACCTGTGATAAGTAAAGCCTTTTAAAACTGTATCGGATTCCTGAGTGTTCATCCATTCCTCGCCGGCTTCGGAGGTAGAAGGGAACTCGCTTCCCGGCACTGTCGGGGACCCCGGCGGAGCGCCCGACAATTAACAGTATTGTAAATCAAAGAATCTCAGTCAATTCAAAAAAGCTAATGAAAATATGGTTAGTCCAAATAGAGCTATACTTTAAGCAAAAATAAATACGGATTTATAAGATTTAACATAAATACAGAATAGATCACCAGTAATTTTATAAGTAACAATGATTATGATGATATATTGTTTGGGAATTTTGATATGTTTTATAATGAATATTATTTAAATAAATATTTGGATTTCAATGAAGTAATATGTATTATTAAAATTAATTCCACTAGTCTATTTAATGCAGATAATGGAAAATTTAAAATTACTTGTCAAACTTGCATTGTATTTCTGTTGCACAATATTGCTTAAAGACAGCGGTTGAACTGCTGTCCAGGGTTTTTGGCAGGGCTTGGAACATGACAGGCTTTAAGTAATTGTTGAAAAAGGAATGTCACTCTGATAAAGTGCCAATTGTTATGCATGCACAGAGTAGGGACAACTCAGACCATTTGGAGAGGACATTCAATGCAGATACCACCAGAGGAAGGAATGATAGTTAAACTAAGCTGAATAAATCGTGGCCAAAAGGGAAGATGGCCAGAACCTCAGTAAAAGAGATATACTCTGCTCTTCTCCAATTTATTTCCTATAACACTGTCTTATTTACAGTCACAATCGCAGCTCTACTGCATCTCCTGAACCATTTCTGCTTGAATCTATCCCAGATGCACACAGGGCTGGCGAGACTCAGGCTGGAGAGTAGGGTGGGCAGGAAGAGTTCATGGCAATGTAAGTCATGTAATATTGTTACCTTATTTGGTTTTAATGTGTAAGACTAGAAAGAAAACTAAAGCAAGGGAAACCTATAGCCCTTTTTATGGATGAGTTGTCTTTGGGTTCAACTGAAGCTGTGTCTCTACCTAGAGGGAGAAATAACTACCAGAGGTAGGGAGGTAGCAGAGGTGGACTGCTCTGTTAACAGCTGCTATGTTAGCTTTATTTTGAGCCTTACCCATCTGTTGATTCCTCCTTGGGTGCCACAGGACACATTTCAGTTCTTCACTAAGACACAGGCTTTTGTATTTTATGGTAATCCCACCCAAGCCTTGTCATTGCCAGCAAAACCATCAGGCCCTAGATAGAAACGCATTCCTCTCCACAGATAAGGAAAAGCAGTCTCCAATTCCAAACCAGCCAAATCAACAAAGGAAAATTGAAAAGATGCCCAGACAACAGCACAGAAACATATTAACTCAGAAAAGGAAAATGTCTTTTTCCCCTCAAGCTGTTTATTCAGAACTTTTTAATGTAACTAGGTGACACAGGCTAATGTTAATGGAGCTGGAGTTCTGAACTTTTCTTTCAACACAGTGATATCTTTGCTTTCTTTCCAAATTTCTCTACCTGGCAATAATACCTCTGAGATTTTGGGTGAAATAAGTCTCTTGTTTCCTATATAAAGCCATGTGTAAGCAGACGTCGAAGGAGCAGGTAAAGGCATATCCCAGAGTAAGGAAACTCCCTGAATATTTGTTTGAATGTGCTTTGCACATTTTAACTCATTTTATTTCAAAGTAAATAAGATTTTTTCTCCCAGTCTTCAAGCGTACATAATACTACTGCTATATTATAATCTGTTTTCCATGGAGAGTATACATACGTATGAGATTTCAAAGTAAGTATTTTATTGCAAAGTCTCTGGAAATGGTGCCTAAGATGTCAACAACCTCCTTTTTTTGAGTATCATTTATTTCCCTGTCACTTTTTTTTTTTTTTTTTTGGTTTTTGGGTCACACCGGTAATGCTCAGGGATTACACCTGGCTCTTTGCTCAGAAATTACTCCTGGCGGTGCTCAGCAGCCACGTGCAAGGCAAACCTGTCACATTTTTAAGACACACTTTAGACATAGCCACGACTTTGTCATTCATCTCTTCAACAGACAGAACTTTAGGAATTGCCCAGTTGCCCCTAACTCAGATTAACCTTGTGCTCATTCCTTGTTAACCGCCTTTCTTTAACTCTACAGGACCTGAAGGAAACCCTACTGGAGTTCATGTAACTATTCTGCTGGAGAACCTCTGTTTTCAACTATCTATAGTTTCAGGGTGTTGCATACACAATTCACATTGAGTGTAAATATATGGGAAAGCCAGAGATGAACTGCATTGCCTGAGATCAGGGTGACAGGTATAGATAAGATGCTTGAGCAAGCAGAACTATTACCAAATCACCCCTTTAGCATCAGGTTGCATTTCAAGCTTTAGTGAGAATGTGCTATTTGTGAGTGGAGAGGGGGAAGAGACAGAGAGAGAGACAGAGAGAGAGAGAGAGAGAGAGAGAGAGAGAGAGAATGCCTAGTTGTCTCTGTGACTGATATGTCTGAGTAAGCAGTTCCATAAAACCTAAACATTTGTGTCCAGCTTTTCTCCATTGAAATAAGATGTTAAACAGAACCAAACCCAGAACATTTGTGTAATATGTAGCAAATATAAAGTGACATGTCAACTAGAAAATAGGTTTGTAGCAAAGGGCAAATGACATGAATTTAGTTAAAATGATTTTAACTACATTTTGTTACATAGGAGTTACTTGCCAATTCCATCTCTCTAGTTCTAAATTTCTAAATTTCTAAAGTCTTCTAAAGTTCTAAAATCTTATGGTTTTGAGACCTGAAAGTTTCCCAAAAATATGAAAAGACTCCCTTTGTTCTTTTTTAAGTCACTTATCAGGCACTGTGCAAACAGCTCCTGATATTTTCAGTTCTAAACAAAAGCAGACTGTCAACTGCTGGATCAGTGCAAAAGTCAAGTCTCATGCAAGATTGAGCACTTTTATGCCCCTTTTCAAGAATAAAGGCAACGTTTGGGTTATCAAGTCATGTTTCTGCCAGGCTAGGGTAAAAATAATTCTGTTTCTGTAACCAAAAAAAGCCTATTTATTAATATGAAGGTGAAAGCAAAGTGTGTTCTAGAGAATTCAAAGGAAATGCATAATTTGTTCAACTTGCAACAAAGGTGATAGGCTTATAAAGCCACTTTTGAATGATTTTTTTTCTTTAAAAATCATGCATTTATTTATAAATCATTATGAATTTGTGAGAATTATAATCCCCAGTGGAAACTGAACTTGAGAAAGAAATGTGTTGTATTTAGTACTTCCCTAGATCTACTGTAAACCAAAATACAAACTCTGATACTTAAAATTTCAGAAATTTCATCTCCAATAGCCTTGAGGCAGGAAGTTGAAATTTAGTAATGCTTCATCCAGTAGATGGTAGAAGGGGAAATTCTGCCTTGGCTTGTCCCTTCTCTGGTGGGTTTTGACAATCCTTGGTTTCTTTAGCTTGTGCCTGCACCATTCAAATATGCCTCTATTTTCACATTCAAGTCTCTTTCCTTTCTTCTAATAAGGATTATTGCATTGGACTAGGGCCCATTCAAAATCTGTACAATATTATCTTCACACTCACACCTGAATAGAATCTACTTCCAAATAAGATAACATTGAGAAGCTCTGGGTAGGTGTGCTTTTGAGAGACACCACTCCATTGGCAGCCACTGTCATATGATCTGTGTTTAGATATAAACCGCAGAACCATAAAAAATTGTAAAAACATGGAAAGCACAATGACATCAGTGCACAGAAGTGGTGGCCAGCTCTTCTTGAGATACACTGTTTATGTCTTAGCCTCGTCCTCAGCATTGTTAGCCACAGTTATCATAACAAAACCTGCCAGCCGAAATCTCTGCATTAGTCATACTCTTTCTGCCACTTTTTAGCATTGAATAAATGGGCAGGTTATTTGACTTCTCAATGCCTTACCTCAGAATGATAACAATTATACTTCTCTCATATAAAGATAATTACTGAATCCATTTTCAGTGTCTGGTCTAGAGTTCGTGACAACTTGCAACTTTCATTACTCTCCTTGTTATAGACCTGATCCTGCCAGTCATGAATCAGGTCATATCTCTAAAATTAAATTTTAATATCTTTCTCTTCTTTAAAAAACTTGTGGGTCACATTATTTCTAGATAAATTATCATTAGGCACAGTACACTTACTACCAGGATCTGTATCTCCTTCAACTCTCCCACACAACATCAACAGTTGCAAGATGTCCCAGGTGAATTGAACAAAACATGATGCTTTCTTGCCTTGCAAACACAGATCCCAAGTCTGAATGTCTCTGGTCCTGGCTCACCTGGGTCATACTGACTAATATGTTTAGTGTTAAGGTGTCAGCTTCATTATGTGACCCTGAAACTCAGCCAGAGAAATGGGCTCCTCTTGGCTCTCTGAGTTTATTAATTCCTCATACTTAATGTGATTATTTATCTATATATCGTCTTTAGTGGCTTAATTCCCTGAGGCAAAACAAAATGTATTTCCAACACTCAATGGCCTAATTACTTGAGAGGAATGGAGCATACAGGCTAACAATATAACAATAGCAGACAAACCTCCGCTATTCCATTTCATCCTCTCTACAATCTTGGAGAAGTTACTTAACATTAAAATATGGGTATTAAGCCTCATACCAGAGTTTCAATGCATAATGCCAAGGCTATATTGATGGATACTTAATAAATTCCTTAAAATTAAGCTAGCTAAATAAAAGGGAAAAAAGACATAGAAGCATACAGATTATTGCTGTCAAAACTAAGACTCCTACTCTCAATAGCTTTAGTTTAATCTTTTTTTATTTTTATCCTCAATTTCTTGTCTACACCCTTAGTGTTCACCTAAACCCTCACTAATCTTCTCGGATCTAGTTTACTTTGTCATTCAATATCAATGACTGTCTATTAGAAGTGAATAAAGAAGTATCAACGTCTTCAAACACCATAGCCTTCATCTCTCTGCTGTGATCTAAAGACTCACATACACGGGGCAGAGCTGCTACTGGCTCTCCCTGTGCTCAGCTGATCACGAGGTGCCCAGGAAGGAAGGGAGTTTCTAGCTGCCCTGGCCTGCCCCCCAGCAGAGCCTCCGCAAGAAGCCAGAGGAATCCCCACATCATAAAGGCTGCCATTTTCCACAGCTGGACGCTACTCATCAGAGCTCCACCCAGCAGAAGAGCTGATCACAGCGGCCGCACGGTTCATCAATAAATGCTTGAGATTACAGGTGATTACAAGATTATCCCACCCACATGGCGAGCCTCCTGAAAACTACCTATGTCGTATTTGATATGCCAAATACCAGTAACAATTATATCCTCATTCCCATGACCTCATGGAATGAATGGTTTGAGGCTCTTTATGCTCCTGAGATACACTGCTAAAAAAGTGGCAGATGTATTCAATGCTAAAAAGTGAGCAGATGCCCTTGGGCTACACTAGCGTGTAACAGGACATACAGAGATGTTTCTGGTGACCACGTGAACAAATAGATGATCAACGGGAAGACAAGTGATACAAGTGAAGTGATCCTCAATAATTTCTTGTCTACACTTCTTAGTGTTCACCTAAACCCTCACTAATCTTCTCGGGATCTAGTTCATTTTGTCATTCAATATCAATGACTCTAGGTCTATTATAAATGAATCTAATAGACATAGATGTCTATTAGAAAGAAGAATTTCTAATAAATGTCTATTAGAAATAAGAATCAACGTCTTCAAACACCATCTCCTTCCTCTCTCTGCTGCCCCACCACCTTGTCTTGGACACACATCTCATAGTCCTACACACTTTTCTGCACATTTTCCTTCCTCCCTTCTTCTTTCCTTCCCTCTCTCCCTTCCTTCCTGACAGCGGTTGAGCACTGCCCTACTTCTGTGTGCACCTCACTTTGTATTTCCTGTTCCCCCCAGAATTCTGCCTCATAAATATCAGCCTCCCCTCTGTCTAATTGGTGTGGTCTACAAGGAAGCATTTTATTGCAAACAGGCGCATAAGATACTAGGCATCTCATCCCAAATAAAACAGACAGAATTATGAATCTCTCTTTACTCTTCTTTCAATTGCTTCTTTACCCTTTCTTTTCTTTTCTTTACCTTTTCTTTTCGTGAGCACTGAATAAACCCTTTGACTAAGGTCTCACAATTAGTATTTTCCTCAAGTCTATTCTCCACAAAGCCATCTGAGAAACACAAATGGAATTTAAAAGCTACCAAGAACTTTTCACTTCTTACAGAATAATCAGTTAATTAGATGGGGAGGAAAATCTATGAACTATCACATAAATTAATTATCCTTTCTCTCTGCATTATTTTATAATAATAGAAGGAAGCATAGAGTTTCATAACAATGTATTGATTCACCTTTTCTGACTTAGTTTCATGTAAACAACCTTGTTTGGAATATCTGCTCCTGATCTCACCTGTACAGTTACTGCTCATCTTCCAAAAGCTCAGGTGATGCCTAGTGGTATCAGGCGATCTGGTTCTTCACTTTCATGTCACCCCCAAGCTCATATCCACTGGCTTACTTCCACATTGCATATATTCACCCATCCACTTCCCTGCCACTCCTCAAACAGTCTCTTTCTGAAGGATAAAGTCTTACTCTTTTTTACAACTCTAACATGGTTCACAATGCTTGAAGCATAATAAATACTTGGAAAACGCTTGTTCAACTGAATAAGTGTATTCCAGCTCTCCTGTCAATTTATTATAACCGGGCAAGTCCTATATTCTATGACATTCAGCATTTCATAAGAAGTTAAGGAGCTGAACTAATCTCTTAAATGTCCCTTTCCATTCCAACTTCTATGATTCTCTATTATATTTGTTGAAAGAGTGTAATGGAGTGAAAATTTATTTTTAATAGTCTGTAATTACTAACAAAACATTCCCTATTTCACCACTCAATTCTGCATGAAATTTAATATATAAAGAGTTTAACTTAAAATATCTCTGAGTAAGTTATAGTGCATAAAGCTCCCACCTTAATGTGTTGAAATAAACAAAAGTAATTCACATTCATGTTTAATTACTAGAAATACACTTAAACTTGTAGAGAGGCAAATAATTTCTGCTCTATAAGGTTTGGGTTGTAAAGCTAGTGTTTCTAACTCTTTTTTTATGTCATAACTAATAACTTGATTCTGTAAATAGTTCTTCCTGTTTAAGTTTAAACATGCACTTGCGATATAGTTAACAAACTTTATTCTGAACAATTTTAGATTTAGAGAAAAGTTACAAATAAAATAATACCTAGTTCCAGTATACTATACATAAAGTTCCCTGGTTGTTAACATCTCATAATAGTAGAGTATATAAATCATAATTAATGAACAATTTTTGGTACATTATTAGTAATTTAAGCCCATACTTAACTCCAATTATCTTAATTTTTATTCATTATTACTTTTCTATTCTAGAATTTCACATTACATTAAGATGATGTTTCCTTAGGGCAAGTCAGCTCTAAACTGCTCCTTAGACTTTCCTTATAGTTAATGACCTTGGTAATGTTAAAGAACATGAAATCTTCAGTTATTTTGACTTTACATAATGTCCTTCAACATGAGTTTGTGTGGATGACTTTTTCACAACTAGACTGGGGCTATGGGTTCTGGAAAGAAGATAGCAGAAGTGTTATCATTATACAATAGTAAGGTCACATAACATCAGTATGATTTATCAGAGATACTACTGATCTTCATCACCTTGCAGAGGTATTATTTGTTGCATTCCTATATGCAAAGTTACATTTTTTCCTTCCTTTTCCATTCTAGATGGCAGATACCACACTCAACTTGTCTAAGGGCAGAGGGGGAGAGTATCTTCCATCTTTTTAGAAAAGATAACTACAAGATTATTTGAATTGTTCTACACAGAGCATTTGCTTCTTCATCCTCATTTATGAACTGGCATTTATTTTATACCATTTATTTATATAGTAAGGGCTTAGAATTATAATGATAGGTTTTGCTTTGTTTTTAGCTATCAAATTTGTATTAGAGATGTAAAGGAAGAACCAAACACAAGTGACAAAAGAGGCCACAGAGTGAAGGGGCATCACCTTTATTTCTTGGGTGTTAATCTGAAACTATTCAACTGCTTTAATTCCCTCCATAGTAAACTACCATGGAAGAAGTCATGCATGTTCATGACTCTGCACCTAAGTGTACATCTCAATTAGTTTTCACAGACCAAACAAACTTGTGAAATCTCGTTCAAGAAATAGAATATTACTGGACCGCCATTAACCCTCACATGATAGCACCTCTGCGGTAATTATGTTCTTTCACCTAGAGTACCTCAATTACGACACCACAGAAAACTTTGGTCTGTTTCTGAATTTGTGACAAATGGAATCTTAGCATATATATTCATCCATGCCTGGAGTCCTTCACAGCAGCTGATGCGATTCAGTGAATTTAGAGTTGATATTGGCAAACAACATAAACTAGATGCACAGACTTTCCATGTATTATCTTGCTAGATAATTCTAATAACCACTGAATAAGGCCAGTAATGGAAGTCATTTTGAAAATTTAGCCCGGATTAATGTTGTCAAAATACCTATGTCTGCACTGAACCTATTTTCTCTTTTGTGAAGCCCATGTATTTATTTTCCCAGGATAAAAAAGGATATTTGTTTTCTGGCACATTAACTTACTTAATTAACAAGGAACTCTGAATCTATATTACAAGCTGGTGCTCAATTTATTAAAAATTATCAACTATTATAACCTTTAATTAACTTTACAATTTCCTCATTACTATTTAGATAAAAAAGATAAAATATGCAACTATATCAGAAATGATATGCCACAAGATATATGTGATTTTAGGGTTAGATAAAAGAATATATAAAATATATAATACACGCATATAATAAGGTTTGTATATCCAGTTATTATACTAGGGCAAAAATATTAACCTTTTTGACATGGATCATATTAGAATTTGTTGACAACTCTAAACTCCCAAGATAGCACACTTTCTGACTCTCTGTCTTCTGTCTCTCTGTCTCTTTCTGTCTCTGTTTCTCTATTATTTTGTAATAGTAGTTTAGGGAGATTAAAATTCCTTGTTATTTATAAATAACATGTCCAAACACTCCAACCCTTAACTCTGTGTTATTGCCTCTCCAGGTTCATTTTTTGTTTTGTTTAGTTTTGGCAGTCATATCTGGCAATGCTTAGGGGTTACTCCCTGCTCTGCACCCAGGAATTACTCCTGGCGATGGGACCAATATGGGATGCTGGGGATTGAACTCAGGTTGGGTATGTCCAAGGCAAACACCCTACTTGCTGTATTATCACTCCTGCCCTACTCTCTCCCAGTTTCTTAGCTCATGGGAACTACTAAATCTCTTACCAAAATCACAAAAGTACTATTTTAATAAGATTGGAAAACTTTTCCATTTGTAAATTTCCTTATAACATTTAAAAATTACTAGAAAGTAATTTTTCTTTTCTAGAATCACCATGCGATAAACCATTACAAAGCTGTTCATTATTAGGTTTCAGTCACAGTGTTCCAACACCCATCCTCACACCATGTGATATCATCTCACACCACGGAGACTGGCACATGTCAAAAAGAACAATCAGTATTGGTGTGGATGAGGGAAAAGAGACTCATTCATTTTGTAGAGAGTGCCGACTGGTCCAGCCTTATTGAAAATACGGACATTCCTCCAAAAAACTAGAAATTAAGCTCCCATGTTGACCCAGCAATACCACTTCTGGGAATATACTATGAAGACCCAAAAACACACAGCAGAAGCACCATCTGCAATTCTATGTATTTTTTGTTTTTAAATGGGCTAAATATCCCATACATCAATTAATTTCATTATTTAAAAGCAAGTTTAAGTTTGGCAAAGGTATGTTCAATGCTATTTTCTTGAGTTAGAATAAATTCAAATGTGCTTATCTTATCTGTGACTTGATTGTCTACTCACTTTTGAGTTCTATTCTCATCACTGCCTTTCCAACATCTCCCCCTTTCCCATCTTTTTGAGTTATTACTCTTTCCTTTCTCAATTACCTTTCCAAGAAGTTTGCCAACTACTTTATCTGTTCCTCTTCAGGATGTACTAGAAATCCTTTCCATGTTAGCTAATATATTGACTCTTAAAATATTAATAAATTTCCCTCCCACTTCCCACTTTGAGACTCAACATCTCTTGAAGGGTGAAGGGGTTTTATATCTATGTATTCAATGCCTGACATACTAAAAAGCATCATAGGAAAAAATAAATGTGGATAAATAAAAATATATTTTCTTTAACTGCACATTCACTACAATTTTTATTGTGATCATAGCATTTAATAAAACCTTAAAAACTTTTTTTCACAATAAAGTATTGTTAATTATAGGCACATAACTCCCTTAAGGGCTAATGTGAAATATTATTTATATTTATAAATATAAGGTATGATATTTATTTATAGAGTTTTTCTTATAAAGTTCTACCATTGCCTTATTAAGGCATTTGATATATTAAGGTACTTAATACATATTTTTCAGTTTATTCCATGATATGCACAGAGTTGTATTAAGGACTTTTTCAGGGTCAGGAAGATAAGCATTTTTACTGGTTTTGACATATTGAATATGCATCGGGCAGTTTGCTTCCGGAAAAGGATTCAGCACAATCGACCATATCCACATGATAACCAAACTCACTGAAGTCTATAGAGAATTCAAGATGCCGCTCTGTCTCACTTTCATTGATTTAAAGAAAGCCTTTGATTCTGTGGAGACTGAAGCAGTCATAGAAGCCCTAGTCAAACAGGGCGTTCAAACCCAATAGAATGCCCACCACTAGGCTCACCACTAGGATCTCACCATTCTACAGGGAAGTGATCATCGGCATCAAAAGAGGGGTTCGGCAGGATGATACCATTTCACCAAAACTCTTCAACATCACCCTCGAAATCATCATGCGACAATTAGAATGGGAAAAGTAATGGGAGTGGAAGATAGATGGTCGGCAACTACACCACCTCCGCTTCACTGATGACATCGTTCTAATAACACCAAACATCAGCCAAGCGGCACAAATTCTGGCAGACTTTGACCAAGAATGTGGAAGGATAGGTCTACAGCTGAATCTCAACAAAACTATGTTCATGAGAAAAGAACTAGTTCCAGAGGCCCCATTCACTCTCAATGGAACAAACATGTCTGAATGCAACAGCTATGTGTACTTAGGTTGAGAAGTCAATATGATGAACAACCTGAAACCTGAGTTGCGCAGGGAGGAAAAGAGCGACATGGACTGCCTTCAAAAACATGGAAACAATAGTCAAAAGAACAAAGAGCCTCCAGCTACGGGTACACCTCTTTTGACTCCACCATTCTCCCTGCATTGACATATGTCTCAGAGACCTGGGTCTTATGAAAGCAGGATGAGAATACCATTCGGGTCTACCAAAGAGGGATCGAAAGAGCCATGATTAGGAATATCACGCCTCACTCAAGTGAGAGAGGGAATCCGGAGTTCCGACCTCCATCACTATTCTAAAATCAAGGACGCTGTCTCATCTGCCAGAACATCGAAAATAAGATGGGCTGGTCATATAATGTGATCTGGAGACGACAGTTGGACTAGAGCCGTTACCAATTGGATCCCATGGGATGCCAAAAGATCGTGGTGGCCGCCCACCTGCAAGATGGTCAGACTTCCTTATCAGGACCCTAAACAAACAATTCGAAGCTCCCAATATCCCCCAAACAGACAGATGCCATTGGGCGACACTGGCACGTGATAGGGTCAAATGGAAACATTACTGGTGCCCGCCGAGCAAATTGATGAATAACGGGATATCAAGTGATCAAGTGACCAAGCGGTGCACAGAGTAGTATCCCGTGAATATTAAAAACAGAAAAGAGAATTGAAATTTTTAATGGAACACCCCGAAGTGTAGAACATGAAACTGACCAATATATATAAATAACGCAACCTTTCTATTTGAAAGTTATTGATTTCATACTGAATGCGTGTAATTTAAAAAAATAATTAAGCCAACCTAGTTTTAGAAACAAAACTGATAGTTTTAGTAATATTTAGCATAATTATACCTTGTTCCTTTCAAAGATTTAATTTATTTTCTTTGTATATTATTTCTTTCAAACCAGGAAGTAAATTTGCTTTCATTTTTCTTCTTTATACATCAAACAGTAATGAAAATGTCTTATAATCATCTACCAATGCTTTCATTTCTTTGTGTGAAAGATATTAAGTACTTTAATATATTTGAGTGAATGATATTAAATATCTTCAATATCTTTAATATTGATATGTTTTATACAAAACTGAAGTGTAGTTAACAATTTCCTCCCTATCTCCTGAGGACAATCACCTTGAGAATTAGGAGCATACAGACTTCCTCTCTGCATTCTTCTTTTGTTGCTGATGCTATATTTTCAAAATATTTATAATTTCACCTGACACAGCTAAGGAAATTTTGTAGAATTTACTTTTACTGAAATGAAGTTTTAAACAGTCATCAAAATTTCATTTTAAAACTCTATTTCCCATTTACCCTTTCTCAGCCTGTTGCCTGAGGTGATACTGAAAGGCTTCCATCTCTGTGTACAGATTTACAAAATTCACTTTCTTTTATTGAGTGTGACTTTTAAATTCATACTGACTCTAGGCAAGTCTTCTCCAGGAGGGCAAGATAGAAGGTATCACCTGTCAGCACAGCATCTAAAAATAGTTTATTCTGACTGACTTTCCACTTGAATTGAATTAACAGCTGTTGGTCCTCTGCATCCCTGAAGTCTGCTGAACTTTAAATTCTATTGCACCATCTTGAAACGAAAAAGAGAAATCCATCATTTAACTTCTTGTACATGATACAAACTTTCTGTTTTTACACAAAGATAAAGACATTTCAAAAGTGGAAAATTTTGTTTTCCTTTCACAGGAAGCTATAATGACCAGAATATGAGTTCATTCTGTGCATTTCTATAAGGCATTCTCAATGATCAGGCTAATGAAATGCAGTTCTGGTTGCATATAGAGAGACCTGAGAGACATTTAAAAACAAAACATGAGTAAGCTCTCCTACAGAGATTCTGATTTGCCAGATTTGAGCTGAACCTTAAACACTGAGATAGTCTTGGAAGCAATAACAACAACAACAAAACCTACCCACCAGCTTTTCCTACAGATTGCTTTTTATAGTTTGTGATGTTTTTGTACTTGATCATGCTAAGATATAGTTTGATACTTTACAATTCTGTCAAACAACCCAAAAACATAACTATTACCTTAAAAGATGTATTCGTATGACGCATATGGCATTACATATTATTTCACTTTTAATTTTATTGCCATCTCACTTTTGAAAACTCAAATTACCTTAAAAAGAAATGAAATTGAGATTTGATGCTATTGTTCTCTACTGATGTTTGGCATGCTAAAGTATTCCTACTTTAGTTTAAAATCATTTTACTCTCTTTCTTTCATCCTTTCCTAATCACTGTATGAATGGAAGTAGGAAAGATTTGGTGGTGATGGTGGGGGAGGGGGAAGAAGGAGAATATTGTGAGGACCCTCATCCAGAAAGTCCCTATTTGAATAGGGAGATTAGCTATTTGGAAAGTTTCAGTTTCTACACATAATGGAATTCTCTTCTGACGTCCTTCAGTAAAATACTTGTTAGCTGAAGGCCAATACAAAATTCTGCTAGTGAGGGAGGAGGAAGAAATCTTTATAACTGTAAACCATGTGAAGTGGTTCCAGATTGGGAAATGATGAAGCCAAAAAATACTTTTTTCTGAAAGAAATTTTCTATATGCACAATATTCTTAGAACAAGACT
Source organism: Cryptotis parvus (assembly GCA_021461705.1). Lineage (NCBI taxonomy): Eukaryota > Metazoa > Chordata > Mammalia > Eulipotyphla > Soricidae > Cryptotis > Cryptotis parvus. The sequence goes on along the minus strand of JAJIBD010022283.1, from coordinate 42,037 downwards.
ACTAAAAAGAAGTCCACACACATAAGAACTAGTTTGTGATAGAACTGAGGTCATTCATTTGTACCACTGCTACGCTTTCCAGGTGTGTTGGCTAAATTGTGCCAGTCCCTATCCCAGGTTCAGTTTTTCCACATAGGCTATGAGTCCTGTATTCTCTCAGATATCTGCTCTGGTAGCAATCCCCTACCATCTTCCTGTAGCATCAATTTCTCTTTCTCTTCTAGGAGCCATCGATCAAAGAAGAGAGCTGCTTAAAATCAAAGCATTAAGCAAACGAATAAAAACAATGGAAAATATCCTGTCTTAGCCTAGCTCTGTTTCATCTCTACTCACTTTCAAAACACTAGTTCTTGAAGATTATATCAGTAGCTATCTTCCCAGATTTTCCCATCCACTCCAGTTAGGTTTCCCATCTTATGAACTAAGGCTCTTCACCAATTGCTGCCATTTTGCCAAATTTCTAGTTGTCTTCTACCTTTCGCATTGCTTATTATAGTTGTGATCCCCTCATTTTAGAAACCTCCTCTTTTCAGATTTAAGGAAAATGCCTTTCATTAGCTTGCCAATAGGCTGCTGCTACAGTGCTCAGACACTGCCTCTTTGAAAAATTTCTAAGCAGCAGTTTTATTGAGATATAATTCACATTCCATATATTTTATTCATTTTAAGTGCATGCTTTATGGTTTTTAGTATATACAGAGTTGTGGAATCAAAATCTCAAAATTACAATTTTGGGATATTTCATAATCTTAAAAACAATCCTTGTGGCTATTATTCCCAATTTTCTTTTAACTGTCCCCCATCCTCCAGTTCTAGACATTTGCTAATATAATTTCATGAATGAATGTTGAATTTTGTGAAGTGCATTTTTTGCATTGATTTGGTCACATGATTTTTCTTTCTTTATCTGTTGATGTAATTAATTACATTAACTAATTTTTAAATGTTGAATCTTTAGGTGTGTTGTAATTTCTTTGACTAGGAAAGCTAGACTCCTAAAATGAGTTAGAAAGTAATCTCTATCTTCTGAGCTAGATTACAGATATTTGGTATAATTTATTTGCAAAATGTGGGACTTAAAAATGAACCCATCTGGGTTTACGCCTTCTATTTTGGAAGGCTTTTAATTACTAATTAAATCTAGGTACTTGGAGGTCTTTTCTCGTGGTGATCAGAGGACCTGGTGCTGTGATTGAATGCAGAGTTCCAGCATGCAAAAGTATATTCTCCATTTCTTTGTAGAGTTCCCACTTTTGATTACCGTCTAACTTCCATAACATATATAACATTGTGTTTTAATATCAAACCTATCAGGTTATTCTCCTGCTTAAATGCCCCTGTGGCAATTTATTATAATAAAACTGAAATACAGTACCAAACCATAATATATAATACAATACATGCAACCCAGTACAAATCTCTTATTTGTGATATCTGAAATTATCTTCTGCCCTTCACTATCTTCGTCCATACTTTCACTTTGTCTAGAGCACTTTAGCCACACTGCTTCTCATGTATCTGTAGCTCACTCCCTTCTTAGGGTCTTTTTGTACTAAATGTTCTTTGATCTAAACACTCATACTCACACAGCTTACTTTTGGTTTCATCACTGAGACTTCAGCTTTTATATCACACATTCAAAAGAGCTTTCTTGAGCATCTAGCATAGAGTAGTTACCAATCACTTTGATTTACCAGTCTTAATTCTCCTCATTGCCTATAATTTAACTTAGTATATATTTTATTCATTGATGTCGATTGCCAGACTTTCCTTACCCCTAAACTAGAGTGTGGGCTTCAGGAAATGAGGAACTGTGTTTGCTCTGTTCCGCTAGTTTCTCTAGTACCTAGTGTATAGTAGCTGGCACATATTACACAATCAATATTTGATTTCTTCATCAAATAGTTTTTTCTCTTCTATATCACTAAACACAAATTTCTACATAGAAGAATACATTTTTTGTAAAGTCTCCTTCAGGTTCTTTTTTATTTTTGTCATTTCAAATAAGTGTAATTTTTGATTGAGACAAATTTAACAATAGGATTCATAGTCCCATATTCACAAGATTTATCTAATGTTTTAGTGTGTCTTAAATTAACATAGCCTTTCTACTACCTGACATACTTAGATTTTCTTTTCCTCTTTGTGATGTTGGGAGGGCACTTCCCGTTGCCTTGAACATGGCCAAACATTGTGTTCAATCTCTTAACACCAATAGGGTTCCCCAAGCCTGCGAAGAGTAATCACTGAGCTCAGATCAGGACTAAGTCTTGAGCATTGTCAGGTATGGCCCCTAAACAACAAAAATTTTGTTCTCCACTCCTCCTTTATAGATTTTCCCTTATTTTACATGGCAAACCTTAACTAGAAAACTCTAAAATCAGAGAAAGCATCAGCTAAATTCTCCCTTTTGTGGTAGAAGTTACAATAGAAGCCTTAGACTTGAACACTTCCCTGCTGACAGTTAATTTTTTCTGATACTGCATATTAGAATTATTACTGTCACTGTATCACTGTCTTCCCGTTGTTCATCGATTTGTCGAGCAGGCCCCAGTAACATCTCCATATGTCCTGTCTCATGCTAGCAGAGCCCAAGGGCATCTGCTTGCTCCAGGAACATAAAGAGCCACAATCCATGCTGGAATGAGGTCTATAATTGTTACTGGTATTTGGCATATCAAATACAACACGGGTAGCTTGCCAGGCTCTGCCGTGCAGGTAGCATATTCTTGCAGTCATCTCTAAGTCCAGCATTTAAGGAAGAACCACGCGGCAAATCCGGACTGTGATAGGCTGGTCTGCTGGGTGGAGTTCTGACGAGAGAGAAGTCCGGATATGGAAAATGGAGGCCCTCATGGAGTGGGGTCGTCTGGCTTGTTGCAAGACTCTGCTGGGCTGGCGGGCCAGGACTAGAACCCGCCATCTCTCCTGGGCTCCTTGTGAGCGGATGGGCACAGGGAGAGCAAGTAGCAGCTCTGCCCCATGTCTGTCTCTGGATCAGCATACCTGGGCCGGATTAAAAAAAGACTGCAGCAGGGTGGATTTCCATGAGCTGGACTGTGATAGGCTGGTCTGCTGGGTGGAGTTCTGGCGAGAGAAGTCCAGATGTGGAAAATGGAGGCCCTCATGGAGTGGGGGGGTTGTCTGGCTTGTTGCAAGGCTCTGCTGGGCTGGCGGGCCAGCGCTAGAACCCGCCATCTCTCCTTGGCTCCTTGTGAGCGGATAGGCACAGGGAGAGCAAGTAGAAGCTCTGCCCCATGTCTGTCTGGGGCTGGACAGAGCAATAGCCCAGTGGTTAGGCGTTTGCCTTGCACGTGGCGGCCTTTGCCGGCCTGGGTTCGATCCCCAGCATCCCATATGGTCCCCTGAGCACCGCCAGGAGTAATTAGAATTATAAGAATTAATATTTTAAGCATTGTGAAAGGAAGAATTTTGACACAGGACAATAAAGAGCATCGGGCATGACTTGTAAATGACATTTTATACATGTACTTAAAGAAAGGACTTATTGAGAAACTGGAGATTTGAAAACTTTTCTGAAAGAATATGACAGAAGATGAGTATTTGTGTGGGAGAAAGACAAAAAATAAGTCCTTGAACCTGTAATTTTGACTCCCACACAGTTTCTTTCAAAGGCTTGCCCAGATAATGTTTATAATAACTTACCCTCTTAAGGGTAAACACAATTGGGGGCTATTATCTCTACTTAAAAAATAATTAATGTAAGGTTTGCAAATATTATTTAATGTACTGTGAAAAACATCTAGGGCCAATGTACTAGAACTCCTTCAGAAAACTTAAAAAAGAAGACATATCTATATTGAAGGAAAAATTTCACATTTGTAACAAATTGTGATGCTTAAAATTCACAAGTAACTGTGAATAATTCATAAGTACCTAAAGCCTACCATTTAAGGAACCAATTTTTATTTTAAAAAAGATGGACCTTATTCTGGATAGTAGTTTATCAATATAATTATACAGAATTTTCTGTGTGCTTTCACAGGAAGCTAATATTTTTAAATGGTTCTGTGCTACCTAATTAGTTTTATATCTTGGGAGATGAGATTAAATATTTAAGTCAGATTTAATGATAATGATGACCCAATCTAGCAGAAAGCATAAAAACAAAATTTAACTAAAATGATGAACAAAATATACTTAAGTAATCTGTGAGTCCCTGCAGCTAATGTAACTTTTTAAAACATTTGCAATGTATAAAAACAATTTAATCATTTGCTATCTTATTTAGTAATAGGTCATTTTTCCCTAATACCTAAGAAAACATTACTAATTTTCAATATTGCACATATTATTTATACTGCCCTCTTTTTCCAGACATTTTTTAAAAAGAAACCTAGTGTCAATCATTGTTTGACATTTGAGAAAGCTAACACACAAAACACTATCATATCCTTTGAATGTGTTGTATTCAGTCAAAAGATGCGGTTATTCAAATTAAAAGCATATTTAAGAAATAACAACTTGGGCCAGGGGGATAGATTAAGTGTTAGAATACATGACTTGATGCAAGTATTTCAAACCTCTTGGCACACCAGTATGGCCCTACTGCCCCTAGGCATTGATGGGCAGAGCAGCCCAGCAGGGAGTGGTTGCATATCCCTCTCCCAGCACCACAGCCTGTGACCCCTGAAGAGAAGAAAATAAATCATATCTAAAAGTGACCTACTAATTCAGTAACAAAATATCACTGTTATGTGTGTCAAAAACAGGTCAAACAGCTTACATTAAACCTCCCTTCTCCTTAAGCTTGCTCACAAGACCAATATCACATCTCAATGTTCCCAAATCTGCAGTTACACTAAATAAATAAGTGTGGTGGGGAAGGACAGCATACTTTCCTAAAAGTTCCTATTCTTTGTTTCCCCACAAAATGAATTTCTTATCTCCTATGTGGAGTGTAGGGAGAGAAAGAAAATGTTTCCTGGCTATATCTGGAATTCTGCCCCAACGATGAGGAGGAGAGAATGGGATCTATGAAAACCTTTACATAGGCCTCTTAGTGCTGTGTGTGACAGAGAAGGAAAACTAGCTCTATTCTGGACCTGGATTTGAACACTTGAAGATATTTTCTAGGAATCTCAGTGGCCTATAATACAAAGGTTTGCTTCCAACTACTCCCACTACCACCCACTACTATTAGGAAAAGAATATATTAAAAAACAATTTCTCATAAAATTTGGCATGTTGAGCAATAATAATTTAGACAGTTGCATCTCCTCCCTAATCATTTTTTCTTTTTACTTTTTTGTACAGCAAAGTAGTTTTTATTTGAAAAATTTACTTAGAGAAGTCAGAGAGGTGAGAAAGAGAAACACATGTTCAAGAAAGAACACTGGTTTCCCCAGAGAGCTAAAAAGCCCCAATCCTTATTTAAAGGTACAAATTCTCAATGAAACAATATGCATCCAGTAATATTATAGAGATATCTTTAACTATATACATACAGTAATTCTACAGAGATATCTTTTAGCACTATATATCCAATTATGCTAAAAACATAAGAAAATGAAATAACATATAAAGAATTATGCAGATATTTGATAATCCTGGAAAATTATGACTTCATAACTATTTTTGTTAACATTTGTGATCAGTAAATTTGATTGAAATAACACAGTTTGGTATAATATTAAGAATCACATAGATATGATAATTGGTATTTATAGCGCAGTTACTAAAATATTATTAGAAAGAAGGATAAAGGGGAAAATAAAATGAATGAAGTTATAGAATTTTTTGTGACTATTAGTTATGAAATTGGTCATAATTTTTATCTGTTGAGACTTGCATATAAAACACCCCTATAGTGTACTCTTGCTTTATAAAAATTACGAGTCATACTCAATGATGCTTAGGGTTGGAGGCCACTCTTGGCTCTCCTAGGGTGAAGTTAGAAGGTGATCCACGTATGCTGGGGACGGAACTCAGAGTTCTACACATGCTAGGTCTGTGTTCTACCACTAGAGTCATCGTCTAGCTTTATACTCATGTCTTTTGAGTCATTGAAAGATTTGAAGTTCTATCTCAGATTCAAAAATGATAGTAATTTGTGCTACTTGTTTTGTTAAAGTGCTTTTGTAAAGGTATAATCATCTTAAGAGATAAGAGACAAATAGTGTGACTACTGTTCATTCTTAATATTTGTTTTGCAGGGGTCATTCCTGGCAGTGCTGGAGGATGGTGGTATCCGGCAGGGAACTGGTGGGGTGCATGCTTCCCATGTGAGCCATATCTTTGGCCTTGAAATATTTTATTGAAACTTATACTTTTGATCTGAAAGAAAAGAAGACGGCCTGGAGGCTAACTTTATAATGTCAAGTTCTACACAACATTCTGTCCTTGAGGAATTTCTCAGAATTGAAAGATATAGAACCCCACCACATGCCTCCTGAAAAAAAAAGACAGCTCTGAGAATCATAAAATGTTAAGGAAGATGTCTATTAATATAGATAAAATCTGGTTATGACTATGGACTCAAAGGGGAAATCAGAAACTATATAGTTACAACTAAAACAATTTAAGTTCTGATGAAATAGAATAGAAACAAAGTATAAGCATAAAATATGCAGCAAAGATACACGTATTTCTTTTTGTTAATCTTTCTTTGGGAAAAATGTTCAATTAAATACAGAAACGTGTATTTTTTTCCCTTTAGACAAGACACGCATATGCCTCTAGGGTTTAGTTAAGCAGTTTTTACAATAGCTATACAGAGCTGAGGTAAGAAGAGGAGTAATGTGCAAATGGGCAGCAGCCAGTCAACCAATAACTAGTGATAAAATAATGCCCGCCCCTTCCAGCCAGAGGGTTTCCATGGGAATCCTGTCTATATTAGCTTTGGCAGAAACAGGTAGCTATTTTTAGAAGATTTGAAAGCAACCAAGAATGCCTTTCACTTTTATTCCAAAGCTGATCTTGTATCTATGATTATGAACCTTCTCACCCTGTGCACATACACACAATGCGCACACTCTCTGCTGAAGGAAAAAAGATTGTATTCATAGTTAACTTGGGTTCAGCTCAAAATCAAACGCCAAGTCACTGGTTCCCTTTTTCCGCAATGTTCAGGTGCTGACAAGCCTGTCTTTTTTAATTAGCTCTAATTGCTCTTAAAAAACTTTACTTAAGACCTTGCTACACTGTCTATTAACCAAAATTTGGAATGTAATGCTGCTCTTTCAGCAAGAGCCCTTCTCAGCACAGCACGACTTGCTGGACTTTGTTTATTATTAAAAGTTACCAAGAATAGATAATGTCCAATAATACACCCTGATTGGGAAGAGGAATCCTGGCATCTGGCTAAAGGCTGCTTTCCCTTTCTAGTACAATATTTGCTCACAGCGACAGGAATGCTGAGTGCTCCGTAATGCTAAGCTTGGTGCACTCTTAGTAAGGGTTGTCTCATTTCCGTTTCTTACCAATATTCTTCTCCTTTCTTACCATGCTTTTAAGTCTCAGAGTATTTCAATTTACAAACACTGCAATGTGTGTAGATGTGTATGTGCATGCCATGTGTGCATGCACATGTGTGTGTATGATAGTAGTGATATGTGGAGTAAGAAGTTACTTAAGTTCTCTTACTTTGACTATGAAAGATCTCACTGTGTGTTGGGACATACACTGTCTGTGTATGTACTTAACCAGTGTTTTCCTTAGGAGGAGTTACCTCTAGAGGAATGAATGAACAGCAGGTAGCTGGTGGTTGTTCATTTTATCCAAACCATTTTTAAGATTGAAAGGGGAATAAATGGGGACTATATCAGGTAAGAAGGGAGACTTGCGCTACTCAAACTGAGACAGTCCTCCATATATGTATAGGTAAAATCTGGGAAATGCCTCTACCAGAAATTACTTCAAAACGTAGCTGCAAGGTCATCATTCTATTGTGAGCACATGGAAAACAGAAGGGTCAAGCTATTTTTTTTTCTGTCTTTTTGGGTCACACCCGGTGATGCTCAGGGGTTACTCCTGGCTCTGCACTCGTACTCCTGACTGTTGGGGAACCATATAGGATACCGGGGATCGAATCTGGGTTGGCTGCGTGCAAGGCAAACATCCTACCCCAGAACTATCATTCTGGCCCCGGTCAAGCTATTATACAGAGTTGAACATAAGTATTTTCTCCTTTAAAATTAGCCCAGATCGGAGTTGGAGCAATGGTACAGCAGGTGAGGCATTTGCCTTGCACGCAGCTGACTGGGGTTCAATGCCTGGCATCCCATGTGATCACCTGAGGCACTGTCAGAAGTAATCCCTGAGTGCAGAGCCAGGGAGTAATCCCCTGAGGTGTGAACTAAAGAAGCGAAATAAATAAATAAGTAAAATAAAATAAAATAAAATTAACCCAGATCAGCTTGATCTGAGTTCTTTTCTTTTATCAATATTATTTTTGCATATAAATAGAGTGAGACTGACACTGAAAGACTTAGAGGAAATAAAATTTGTATGGAAATATTTGTCTTTTGACTTTAGACTTACAGCTCCCCAAATTTATGCATCTGCGTTTGGATTTAGATTGCTTATTTTTACATTCCCAGAGAGGAATCCCAGTGGTGGGCCATTTATCTCCTATCATTTGGGACTGCAATTCCAATGGCTGTCCAAATGGGGCTCTTTGTTGGAGATTCAGGTCCAAGTGAAATAAAAAGCATCACCTTTGACTTTCTACTGACTAAAAATCTGTTTAATTCAGAAGAAAGTCTGGAAAACCAGACCCCTCCCCTACTTATTATGTCTTATTTTGATAAATATTCATCCTAATTATTCACAATTGAACTTGATATCCATTCATAATGATTTTAACAATATTTCTTCCTAACTCTCTTTCATTCCTTTGATTGTATCTGTAAGTCAACCAAGTTGGTAAGAACTCTGAGCAGACTGCTCTGACACACCTTCTGATAGAGGCAGAACTTACTACTTTTCATAATGTAAACTGTTTGGAACATTAAAATAAATATATAACATAAGTACAAAATATCATAAAGATACTGAAAAAATTATATCTGTCCTTTTTTTCTTTTACTTTTAGGATCACACCTGGCAATGCTTAGGGGTTTACTCCTGACTCGGCACTCGAGAATTACTGCTGGCAGTGCTTGGGGACTATATGGGATGCTGGGGATCAAACTCAGGTTGGCTGCATATAAGGTAAATCCCTACCTGCTGTACTATTGCTCCAGCCCCCATTTTAATTGTTATAATAGTCTTTCTATTCCTTTATTTGTTTTCTACATAATCTCATATTTTTCCTAAATGGCAGCTAGTGATGTTAGAAATGTTTCATTCTATCCAGACTCTCTGGTCAGGCTGCAGCTCTTTATTCTGTCTTTAATTCTAGTTTGACCTAAACTATCTGTCCTTATGTAATTCCTGAGGACACAGAGAGAAAATTTGCACCTAGTCTCTGAGCCCTCCACTGAGTTATCTGTGGCTACAGATTTGCTAATGTTACACTTTTACACACACACCACAAAAATATTTGTACAGAAAGCCTTTAAAATCACGAAAAATAAAATAAGACAGAAAATAATAAATTGCTACTTCAGACCTCACATAGTTTCTGAGGATTTATATGAACTAAAAAGGAAGGTATCTGCTAATGGAAAAAATAAGAGCTGGCCTGATGTAAGTTGATTACTATGAGGACTTCCACATTTTTTAAAGAATATAAGAAGCAGTTTTGAGACCATAATCTCATGAACATGTGTGATTAAGAAGGGGTTCTTAAAAAAATACAAAACTTCTTTCACAATACCACCTTCCTGCAAAGAGGCCTCCTCCTACTCCACTTTCCTTTCAGCACAGGAAACCTCTGTGCATTCTGAATGCCTGCCTTTTGACAGCTCTGATAATCACACTGACTCTTTTCTTGCCCGTTTGCTGAGTTTACCTCATTCCTTTACTTGAGTGGAAGTCACTTGAGAGCAGAGACTATTCACCACAGCAGTGACTAAGGACCTCGTCTGTTCCTGGTAAATAAACATTTCTTGAATTATTCTGATTCAAATGCTGAACTTCTTAAACTCCAAAGAGATCATTGAAACTTCATAATTAACTTTATAAGTGCCTTCTGTTCTAAGAAATGGATTTTTTAAAAAAGTTTTATTTTAGGCACGGTGATTCACAAAACTGTCACTTGTACATCTTTATACATAAAACATTTTAGCACCATACTCTCCACCAGAATGTCTACTTCCCTCCACCTTTCTCCCAGGGTCCCAATCCTTGCAGTCCCATAGCCTACCGTGGTAGGCTTCCTATTGATAGATATGAGGTAAGTCATGTAGGGCTTCCTACATGACTAACCTCAGTCATGACAGACAGAGAGACAGAAACAAGTTAAAGTGAAGGAAACATGAGGCGTTATTGGCGTGGCGCTCCCAGGGTGACCGTGACTGGCCTTTGATGAGGCTGGAATAGAGCCATACCCTGGGAGAGACCAAGTAGAACTTTTTACATTGTTTGGGAGGGAAAAAGGAACCAAGACTAGTGGGAAGCAGTGACATTGGTCTGGATCCTGCTATCTTTGGGGTGGGATGGATTGGGGGTCAATGTGAGCAAGCATAGAATGTGGCCTGGTAGGTGCCAGGTGGGCCATGGTCCTATCTTCTGTGTGGGGCACAAGGTGATCTCTGATTCCCAGAATGTTGCTATCTAATCAGCCCATCACATTTTGGTCCAGGTGATCCAGGTCACCATTTTGTCTGAGCAAACCTCACACTACCAAGACCAGTTCTCAGCTAGAAATGGATTTTAACCAAATATAAAAATCTCTAACATGCTTATTCTTTCCATGATGGGAATTCCTGAAAGACAACATAAAGCCCTCACACAAAGGACATATATATTTTCCTTAAAAGATACATTAAATAGGGGCTGGAGCGGTAGTCCAGCAGGTAGGGCATTTGCCTTGCGTGGCCGGCCTGTGCCAGCCGGGTTCGATTCTCGGCATCCCATATGGTCCCCGAGCACTGCCAGGAGTAATTCCTGAGTGCAGAGCCAGGAGTAACCCCTGAGCATCGCCAGGTGTGACCCAAAAAGCAAAAAAAAAAAATACATTAAATTGACATCAATTAGGCGATGCAGTGTGAATACTGTTTTCCTAAATTTTTTTCATAGAAAAACCACGCCTCATTACTCACTACTGCAATATTCTACCTAAAGAGCAGTTTCTGAATAGCTAACATATTCATAACATAAAGGTACATGAAAAAGTCAATTTAAATGTTCTTTTACAGCTCAATTTCTAGTTCTGTGTTCTGGGACTACTGGCGGGTTTAAGGACCCATATAAAGTGCTAGGGATTGAGTTCTGGTTGCAAGGCAAAAACCTTACATGGCCAGTGTATTTCATCTTTGGTAAAGCATGGGAGAAAAAGGAGTTCTTTATTCAAGGGGTAAAGGAGAACTTAGGTAAATGTCTAATAAATTTTTCAAAGAATAAGCAAGGATTGACAAATCCATTTGAAGTATGAACTTTAGATCTATATATAGACACATCTATTGAAGGGATAGATGGAAGTATTTAACTAAATGATTTAGGAATAGTCTAATCAGAAATAGGGGTTTATATGGAAAAAGTCACATTCTGTTAGTATTACGATTTCTCTCTCATTCCCTCTAGCATTTTTTTGCTTAGGTACTACACTTGGTGATGCTCATAGGCTACTCCAGCTCAGTGCTCAGGGAGTTACTCCATAGTGGTGCTTGGAGGACTTTTGTAACTCTTTTTTTCCTAAGTTACAAGATCAGTATAATCTAAATATCAGGTATTTCAATTATTTATCAATTTATCTATATATTCTATTAAAAGCATTTCAACTTGAAATTTTCAAACATTTTCATACAAAAACATAATTTCAGTTAGTGTTTAGTCTCTTTATAATTAAATTAACATTAAAATGTCATACTTATGAAACATGTATTATATATTTACAATGAAATAATATTCAACAAGAAACCATTAATTATATAACAAATTTTTACTACAAAGATTACTATTATTAATACATAATTATATCAGACATTGTAAATTATTTTGGTGGAACATTCTTTCATTCTGGATGGAGGTAGAGCTTTTGAACTCATAAAAGAAATGCAATTGCAAGATTCTTCTGAAGAAGTTCCAAATGACTCATACTGTGTCCAGGTTATTTGATTCTTTGTCACTTAAGTTTCCTCATTTACAAAAAAATATATAAAATTTTTAATGTGGAAATATTTGGATAATAAGTAACTCAAAGGGTTTATGGAATTTATAAACCATGTTATTTGTATTTCAATTTTAAATTACTAAAATTGATGCTTTATTTTTGTAAGACTTTTTTTTTATAAGTTGCTTCATTTTACCATACTGGGCATTAAACTTAGATCCTGACACAGGTGAGACTTGGGACCTACCCCTGGACATTCCAGATCCCTGTACTTTTGCTTCTTTTGGTAGTGCTAGTATCCCACTCGCATGGCAGAGTCTGGCAAGCTACCCGTGTCATATTTGACATGCCAAATACCAGTAACAATTATAGACCTCATTCCCATGACCTGATGGAATGGTTTGAGGCTCTTTATGTCCCTGGACCGGGATGATGCCCTTGGGCTATCTCGCATGAGACAGGACATATTGAGATGTTACTAGTGCCCACTTGATGATATATGGAAAGACAGTGATACCATGGTAATTACAGTCTGACTCTCAAAAGGTGAATATTTCCCTTAGAAGTCACATTTTTTTATTCACCAAGGAACAAATGAAATGCTTTATGTAGAAAAAATATTCTATGAAAAGGAAACAGCCCAGAGAGATATTACTAAGGATGAGGTGCTTGACTTGCATGTAGTTAACACAGGTTCGGGGCCCAGCAGGACATTTGGTCCTCTGAGCCCTACCAGGAAGTGAGTCTGAGAATAGAGCCAGAAATAAGGCCTGAGAACTGTTTGTATGGTCAAAAAACAAACATAAAATAATAATAACAATAATAATAATGAGAGAACCACCTTTCTTAATGGTAGGATACAAGACACTATAGATTAATTGTATAATGTATGTCAAAGGCAACCCCTAAATTGATTATATAAAAGGAAACAAATATATATATATATTTTTTTAAGTTTGTCGAGGACTATTCAAGGCATGATTATTCCCTCTGTGGGTTATTTGTGACTTGTATTTTTCCATCCACCTACCTATGTTTGGATCATTTCCCTGTCAATTTTCTGTGGAATGGAAAGCAGAGCATGGCAAGAGAAATAAATGTAACCGAGCCCAAATCCTTCCTTTTGGCTACTATGGGCACTTGGAGAAAATGGTCAGAATGACTTTTCACAGCATATAGTAAAGTTTGTGAACTTTTACTATTTTAAATTTGTCTGCATTATTCCATGAACAGGGAGATTTTAGGATTAAGTGACTAAACGTATTTCTGAATCAGAGTAATTTTTACTCTCAACTGAAAAATAAGTAGCAGATAAAAATACCTCATAACCAGTGAGTTTTAAACTATAAACAAAATTCACACTTTCAAACTGGCTGGATAAGCTGGTTCTCTGAACTCATGTCAGTACCTTGATACAGGTATCAGAGCAAGGATAAGCCTTTGAGTACAAATTTAGAGATTATAGCTAGTTCAAATCTCTCTGAATTGTAAAATTCTAGCACAGGAATTAGTTGTGAAAAGAAATATGAAGAGGAAGAAAATAAATACTTAATTTAGCATTTGTTCAAGATCCAGCAGTTAACTCCCTTTAAACAAGAAAACTGAGTCATGGGCAAACCACAGGTGGTCAGGGAGTGGGCGAACTTTGACACAGCTGTTTGTTTCTCATAAAACCAGATGTGCCATTCTAAAACTTTGATTTTTTCCTGAATGAAATAGATTCATGTGTGAACATGTCAAAGCCAGTATAAGAAAAGCAGCTATTTCTGGCATGCTAGGCATTAATCATTTGCCTAAATGAAATGGTTGATAGTTCCTGCTCCCACTAAATATTTACTACTATATTCAGTGAGATCTTCTTGCAAATGTATGCTTTTTACAGGGGTGAGATTTTTCAGATTCACAGTTCTTTTAATTATGGAAAAAAGTCTTATTTAATGAGATTTTCAGCTAGAGTCATTAGCAAATGTTTATTAATAGTCCTCATATCTTTTGAAGAAGGTTAAAACAATAGCAATAAAACTTAACTATGGAAGAATGAGGTCAAGGAATTTAGTCATCTATGTTATGGTGGCTAATTTTGAGATATCAGTGATTCTCAAATGTCAATAAACAGTTGAATAACTAAAGAATCTTGCTAAAGTGCAGATTCTTCAGTAGGTCTATCTAGGGTGGAGTTCAAGATTCTCTTTATAACAGGATATCAATTAATGATACAATAAGCTCTTGGTATTTCTCAAAAGAGACCATATGGCTCCTTAAAATCTCCAGATTATTCCAAAGGGGCGCAGGAGAAAAATACTTTAAATAGGTGGCCTGGGACTGAGACTAGAGAGTCTTTTAATGGGTCAGAAAGAGCACAGAAAGGAAGCAAGCTGAAAAGAGGGGCCAGAACTTGCAAAATTTATGAAACATTGGCCTAGATAACTTTGAAGAAAATTTTAGGGAGAGTTTCTGAGAGGTATATTACAAGAAACAAATGATATGGAAGCCAAGTTAGGCTTACCTTGGTTTTATTTCAACTCTTCCCCTGTTTATGTAAGTATATTTATTTACATAAGGGTTGGGATAAAGACAATTATACAATAACAGTAAAAAGTTCACAATTGACAACTTTCCCCCCCAATCCCAACATAATTTCCCTATTCCCTTTATTGCTCCTTTTTCCTAAAAGTTTCCAACCAATTTTTGCCCAACAAGTCACCCACTACATTATATACATGAATTTATATTCTGGTGAAGAATTTTCTAAGCAAGAAGTGGTAAGAAATTAAATTTCTATTGAAATACATACAAAGGAAATTTTGGGCCCATTTCTCACCCTATCCTTTGACCAGGAGAAGTTATTTTTTTTGTACTTTATAAATGGATGTGATTTACAATTTTAACAATGCTTTGATGATATCAAATGAATTATTCTTTTTTGTTGTTTGTTTTGTTTTTCAGTCACACCCTGTTGTGCTTAGGGCTTACTCCTGGCCCTGTGCACAGGGATCACTTCTGAAGGTGTTTGGACACCATATGTGGTTCTGTAGATAGAATTCATGATAAGTACACGTAAGGCAAGCACATCACCCATTGTGCTATCTCTCCAACCCATACAATAAATAAGAATTTGGACAGAATGTGGAAAATATTTTTTAAAGCACTATATAAAGAGCAATTCATGTGCTATGTAACTATCATTGAGGACAGAAGTAATATGTTACACTTTTTATTTTTTGAATCCTGTACCTTCTGTCACTTAGTTTAATGTTACTGATCATAATACTCTAATTAACAATTCATATGACGAATAACCTAGATGACTATAAGAGAAAGATGCGATGTTTAACAGAGACGCTTAAGGCTGTGTTATAAGCCTGCCTTTGTGAAAAAACAGGAACTAACCCTAGAAAAGATATTCTTTTTTTTTTCTTTTTTGGGTCACACCCGGCAATGCTCAGGGGTTTCTCCTGGCTCTGTACTCAGGAACTACTCCTGGCGGTGCTCATGGAACCATATGGGATGCCGGAGATCGAACCCGGGCTGGTACAGGCCGCGCCGCGATGCAAGGCAAACGCCCTACCCACTGGGCTTTCTCTCTGGCCCCAAGAAGAGATTCTTACTCTACTTTATTCATGAGCTGCTTTGGCAGTTCCACGAAGCCTGTGGAATTATTTTTTAATGCATAAAACAAAATCTCAAGTGAGAAATGCTATAGAGTAGTAGTTAATAGAAAGTTAAAAATGTTTAATGCATGCATAAAGTTGGTTTAATTAAGGCATATTAGATTAGGTGATCTAAATTTTGAGGTAGTGATGAATATACTATATTTGAGATATTTTCAATAACTGAGATAAGACTGAAATAAGCTATGGTTTGGGGGAGTGGAAGATTTTTGGGTAATACCTCGTTGTGCTCAGGGCTTACTCCTGGCTCAGGAATCACTCGTGGCGGGAGGCCACACCCAGTGGTTTTCAGGCCTTACTCCTACCTCTGCTCTCATGGATCACTCCTGGGAGCACTTGGAGCACGAAATGTAGTATTGTCATATGTAAGGTAAGCACCTTACCCAACACAATTTCTCAACAGCCCCAATTTCTAAATATTTTTAAAGGAAGAAATGCATTCATTTCCTAAGGCTACCTTAACAAATGTCCAAAAATTTAGTGGCTAAGACCTACAGAAATTTACTCTCTTACATTTCTAGAAACATGTTTGAAAATCATAGTGTAAGAAGGTTACATATACCACTGCAAGCTTTCAGGGAAGAATGTTGCCTTGCTGCTTAGTGGCTTCCAGCAGTCTTGGGCCAGGGCAAGAACCTGCCATTCCTCCCGGGCGCCTCGAGATGAGCTGGGCACAGGGAGAGCTGGTAGCAGCTCTGCCCATGTATGCGAGTCTCATGCGAGTCTCAAAAAGGTATGATAGCAAAATGAGGAGGGTGTTTGCCTTGCATGCGGCCCACCCAGGTTTGATCAATCCCGGGCATCTTATATGGTTCCCTGAGCACTGCCAGGATTAATTCCTGATTGCAAAGCCAAGAGTAACCCCTGAGCATTACCAGGTGTGACACAAAAAGAAAAAAAGAGTTTAAAAGGTAAATCTTCAGGGCCGGATCGACAGACCTGCAGGTAGGGTGTTTGCCTTGCATCCAGCTGACCCTGATTTGACCCTGGACTCTTGTTCGATTCTCCAGCACCCCATATGGTCCCCCAAGCACTGCCAGGAGTAATTTCTGAGTGCAAAGCCAGGTATAGCCCCTGAGCATTGCTGGGTGTGACCCATGAAACAACAACAATAATAACAACAAAAGGTAAATCTTTGAGCCAATGGTACAGGGGTCAGGTGCTAGCCTTGCATATGACCTATCCAGGTTCAATCCCCAGTGCCCCATATGGTCCCCTGAGCCTATCAAGAATGATCTTCGAGCACAAAGCCAAAAGCCATGAGCACTGCAAAGCGAGTGCAGGCTCTAAGAGCACGAGGCGGGCTCCATCTCACAGGGCACCCCAACTGAGACTGTCTTGCAGTCTCTCAAATTGGTATATATAGTATGATATATTACTTATCATATATAATGTGATATATAACATGCTTATGTGGTAGTAGAATATAAAAAGATGCTGTTAGTGTTTTATTGTCTCTAATTACTGGGTTCCCATTTATTATTCTACATAGAATTTTCTCTCTATTTCTTTTTTTGATTTGTTTTGAGGCAACACTTGGTTATGTTCAGGGCTTATTCCTGGCTCCTTTTTAAGGAATCATGCCTGGTCAGACTCAAGGGACTGTATGTGGTGCCAGGGATTGAACCCAGGTTGGCCATGTGCAAGGCCAATGCCTACCCTTTGTACTTTCTCTCTGGCCGTACTTTTTTTTAACCTTACTTCTACATTTAAAATTAAAATAATTTTGCTGCTAAAGTAAAGATTGTGCTCTAAGATTTTTGCTCAATCTTATAAAACCATTTATCTAAAGGTATCCAATTAAGTTGCTGAAAAGCAAGAGGGAAAAACAATTGTAAGTATCTTTATTAAAAGTAGTGAAAGCCTTTTGTTCTTTTTACCACTGCTTCATGTTCTAGTTCAATGACAGCTACCATAAGTATCTGTCAGCAGATCCCTGACAGGGAGTAGCGGATACGGGAGGGGCACAGAACTACTGACTCACATTTGATCACTGGCATGTCTACTCTGGCTCATCTGAATTCCTTCCCAGGCTTTTAGAAAGAAAAATCCGGTAAGACCCAATGACAAAATCATGAGAATGTGATGCTCTGATAAGAAGAAACCAGGTATTAGGGTAAGCAAACAATGATGAAGAATTTTAAATCAGTAGCAATCAGACCTTTATGAAGGAGGTAATCTTGATGAAATTAGACTCTACCCTGTATTGGGAGGCTGTGTGGGGAGGAATTACACAAGATTCAGCAAACAGTGTCCTACAGAATCAGAGAAACATTTCAAGAATGCCATTGTTATGGTTGTACTGTATCAACTCAAAAGATATCATAGGTCCTAACACTCACTACCTCTGAATGTAATCTTTCTGGGGGACACAGTCTTTACAAGTATTATTTACTAGATGTAATATAATTAAGATGAAATCTCACTGAATGAGGGTAGTCTCTAAATGCAATGATGATTATCCTTTATGAAGGAGAAAAGAACTGGAATCAGAATTCAGACACCAAGATATCCGAGGGGGAGGACAGAAGAAATACAAGTTATGATATAACCAAGAGATAGAAATGATACAGCTGCAGACCGAGGAATCTAAGGACTGTTGGAAGCCACTAAGCAGCAAGGCAACAATCTTCCCTGAATGCTTGCAGTGGTATATGTAACCTTCTTACACCATGATTTTCAAACATCTGTTTCTAGAAATGTAAGAGAGTAAATTTCTATAGGTCTTCGCCACTAAATTTTTGGTCATTTGTTAAGGGAGCCTTAAAAAATGAATGCATCTCTTCCTTTAAAAATATTTAGAAATTGGGGCTGTTGAGAAAGTGTTTTGGGTAAGGTGCTTACCTTACATATGACAATACTACATTTCATGCTCCAAGTGCTCCCAGGAGTGATCCATGAGAGCAGAGCTAGGAGTAAGGCCTGAAAACCACTGGGTGTGGCCTCCAAGCCAACCACAAAAAAAAGTGGAAAACTGGGTATGAGTAGTAATAAAATGGCACACTAATATTTGTCTCTTAAAGCTGCCTAATTCCAAACTAAATGTAAACTCAGTTTAAAGGAAGCATTTTTTTTCATATAAAAGCAAAATTTGGGAGGAAAATAAGATGAACAATTGCAAGTTTGGTGCCGTTTGACCACCAGGTCACAGGGCTGTGTCAGAGCACAAGTTTGAAAGAAGTTAAAACCACAACATCCACCTTGACTGATATCTTTATTGAGTGTATCACTATCACTGTATCACTGTCTTCCCGTTCATCATCGATTTGCTCGAGCGGGCACCGTTAACATCTCCATATGTCCTGTCTCATGCAAGTAGAGCGCAAGGGCATCTGCTTTCTCCAGGAACATAAAGAGCCTCAAACCATTCCATCAGGTCATGGGAGTGAGGTCTATAATACTGGTATTTGGCATATCAAATACGACATGGGTAGCTTGCCAGGTTCTGCCGTGCGGGTAGCATACTCTTGTAGACATCTCTAAATCCAGCATTTATTGATGAACCACGCGGTCGAAATAGGCTGGTGTGCTGGGTGGAGTTCTGAAGAGGGGGAAGTCCGGATGTGGAAAATGGCAGCCCTCATGGAGTAGGAGGGTCGTCTGGCTTATTGTGAGGCTCTGCTGGGGTGGCAGGCCAGAGCTAGAACCTGCCATCGCTCCCGGGCACCTCATGAGCGGCTGGGCACAGGGTGAGCCAGTAGCAGCTCTGCCCCATGTCTGTGAGTCTCTTTATTGAGTGACAAGCTAAAAAGATGTGGGGTGGTGCCTAGAACTTGCAAGAAGTAGAAAGTTATTTACTCTATTTGATCTAAACATTTAATCTTTATTGATCTGTCTTATAATGAATTGCTAATCTGGTGAGCAGAAACAAGAAATTAATGATTAGAGAGACATAAGAAGTGTGAAGGAGCCAATGATTTCCTAATTGATCTTTCCATTTTAAGGAGTATAGAGACAGATGTAGTTTCCAAAATTCCTTTCACTGCTGGATTTTTTAAATGCCACTGCAATAAGACAAAGTGCAAGAGCAACAGAGACCCAGTAAAGCTGAGTCACTAGATTAAAAGGTCCTGATATTTTAGCAAAATCAACATAAATGTGCTCATTAAGAAATATTTGCCCCCAAATCAGAATTTCTGCATAGGACTTTGGAACTTCCTTACTATAATTTAGTCAACTGTTCCTTCTCCTTAAATCTACAACCTTACCATTTTCCTAAAAACTAGTTGAAATAAGTACTTATCTTACTCTGTGCTTTGGGATTACTCTGAGTGATGCTCAGGAGACCATAAGTGGTGCTAGGGATCAAACCTGGGTCGGCTGCATGCAAGGAAATCATACACTCTTATAATTCTTTAGCATGCTTGGTGTTTCTGTATCATGGCATGTTCCTAATAACTGCATATCCTGAAAAAAGTATCCTGATTTTTATTTATTTCATATCAGAATATATCCCCTTCTAAAATTTTAACTGCATGAATCCTTGATTCATAGATTTGTTCATCCTACCATCAAAAGGTAAAATAATTCTGGGCCCGTCGCCTCCGGAGGGTCCCAGAAGCGGCGGATGGGACTCGCCCACCACGCTAGCCACCATTCTCATTGTCCAGACGCTGGGAGAATGTCCTACGACCAGAGGACCAGCAAAGCCGGTTCGAGCCCAAGTAGGCGGCTCCAAGAGGCGGGAAGCACTGGGAAGTCGTCACACGGAGGCGTGGTCACCCCTTCCCCCTCCATCGTGACTAGCCCGGTTTCCCGCCCAGGAGCCGCTGACGGGCCCGGCATCCAGAGTCTTGCAGACGGCTCGGGAGGCGGGAGCCTGGCTCGCGCCGGGCCTCAGCTGACTATGGAACCCCGAGGAGGGCAGATGGGCTTTGGGGTGGGCCGTCGCCTCCGGGGGTCCCGGAAGCAGCCGGATGGGACTCGTCCACCACGCTAGCCACCATTTTCATTGTCCAGACGCTGGGAAAATATCCCACGACCAGAGGACCAGCAAAGCCGATTCGAGCCCAGGTCGCGCGGCCACTGCGGCGTGCGGCCACTAGGGTGGTGAAACAATGATGTTTTTTGGTACACTGCATTCCGCTGAACAGCAGGAGGGGTTGCTGAGAGGGAGATATACAGAGGAGGGAGATGACATATAGAGCCTGCCGGGTGGTTGGGATTCGGGAGGGGGGAGGGGAGACAGGACGTTGGTGATGGGAGATGGGTTCGGGTGGAGGGTGCATCTTGGAACCCTGTGGAGCCAGGACTCCACATGAGCATCCTTCAATTAAAAAAAAAAGGAGAAAAGGTGGAATAAATAAATAAATAAATAAATATCTGCAGGGCTAGCCACAATGTGTAAAAGAAGAGGGAGAGAGATGCAGAGATAGAGAGAAAGAGAGAGGAAGCAGGGCTACCTGCTATTAAGGCAGCCTGGGGGGTGAGTGGGAGGGGTGGAGTACATTGGTGGTGGAAATGGGGTACTGGTGGAGGGATGGGTGCTGGAATACTGTATTACCAAGAACCAATTGCACCTTTGTAATTGTATGTCTCACGGTGGTATAATAAAGAAAAAAAAAAAAAAAGGTAAAATAATTCTTCACTAAATTCATGTCAGAATAAAGTGTAGTATTTTATATATACATATACATATATACACAATAAATAAGTATTGCAATATCTGTGACAATCATTATATTATAACAACAGATATGGCTGGCTCCTCTCACCCTTTTTTTCAGGCATAAGGTAGAATTGCATACCCTCACTGGTCTTTAAGTTTAATATGCTTTGTTCAGTGAAACTGGATCAAAATTTGACCTGTCATTTCTTGAAGAAAGTTTTAAGTGCTAGTGCATGGGATGCAAGCATCTTTCCCTCGCCTGCTGGTTACAGAAGTATGTGTGATCAGGGGGCTTCAAATTATCAGGCTCATTTGGGGAAATACAATACATGTAGCTACTATGCACATGAGGCATGGCCACAAAATTAACTCCTGTGTCCCAAGTCATTGATATTTGGGGTTTTGCTTAACTTCTGTTATTGTAGCAAAACACATCCTATCACATGAGTCTCAGTACAACATATTTATATGCGTATCATATCTGAATGCATAAAATTCTTCTCTATACAATAAATAGCTAGAATTTAAATCAGAATCAAAGTTTCACCAAACAGGAAGCTAAATTTTAGGATTACATTCCTGGTAAGAATACAAATAATGGGTTCAGTGGTAAAGTGTATATCTTGCATGCAGGACATGTAGGTTTCATCCCTCACACAGTATAAATAGAAAAAAGAACACTAAAAGTTAAATGCACATCCAACACAATCCTAAGTGCTAAAGCATAATATTAGTATTCAATACTAGAGACATTAAGAAATTCGATTTGTGAAATTATCAGTGCTTTCACTCATGATGTTACATAGACAAAATGAAAATAAAATGGGTCTGTATTTACTACAAATTTATATTAAAATTCAAATTACAAAACTGTAGGTAACATTAGATTAAATTTCACAATAACTTTATTATTAAAATTTAATTATGTATTAATGACAAATTTCTGAAAAATACCTAAAATGTTTTATTCATATCATGAAATTTTTCATTAATTAGATAAATAACACTTGTACTAATTGCCAGTGGAGCAAAGGTATAGCTTACTTGTTCATCACTGCTTTTATCTATATAGTTACTTTTATTCTATTATTTTACCTGATCTTTAAATCTGCTAAGTATTTCATGACTCCTGATATTACCTGAAGTGAAAAGTCTCATTTAAGTCTAGACCTAAAATGTTTAAAAGATCAAAGTTTTTTGAAAATTTTTTAATGTAGAATAAATGTAGAAGCTTGAAAGAAAATTGTCAACATGGAAAACTTTGAGCTACAAGTATCAGTGATCAATTTTACTGCAAAAGACAGATTTCCTTTTAAACAATGTTATCCATCATTAAATTAAAAATTTATTGAAGATACACTGCTTTACAGAAAGGGGGAGATATTTTTATCCCAGTTTTTATTGCTTGATATTTTTCTCAAAGAAACAAGAATATTTCAGGTTCCTTTTTGTTACAGTGTAAAGGGCATGAAAATAAGCAGAAGCCCACACTCCCTAGGTGTGAAAGATCTTAGAGCAGACTTGGGGCAAATCAGACAGCTGCACTTTCTCAGCACATTATGTTCATTTCTGCATTTGGACTTCACTGCAGTCTCTCAGGGAAATGTCAACTCAAGGGCATGGCCTCAAAAGACCCCCACTGCAGCTAGTTTAGATAGTTTCATATTTAATCAGATCAGCAAGACCAGGGACTTTATGGATAAAGTACTTATTTCTATCAGTAACAAAATCAAATCATTGCCTAGTCATGAATATAAATAACTGGATATCAGCCCATGAACAACTACCTGGAAATCTTGAGCAGATCCTACTTAGAGAACCGTTGTTATTTATATCAGATACTTAGAAGAAAGCTGATCTCTTGTAGGAGAGAAGCTGATAAAAATAGCAATAGAAAGAGGAGCTGGGGAAGTCACATTTCTTGTGTGTATGTGTGTGTGTGTGTGTGTGTGTGAAATGAAAGTTTTATTGAAAAAATTTACTTAGAAAGAGAGGGAATATGTGTTGTAGACAGAACACAGACTTCTTGAGAGTGGAAAAAGCAGAGAGAGAGAGATAAGAGAGTTACATGTCAAGAAAGAAAAGGAATTTGAAGAGAAAAGCCAAAGTCACATTTATTTGTGTGAGTAGATCAAAAAGAACTTTTGCAACTCTGTTTTTTTTTTGGGGGGTGGGGTTTGGTTTGATTTTTGGTTTGGGAGCACACCCAGTGGTGCTCAAGGCTTATTAATAATTCTGTAGTCAGGGATCACTGGGCAGATTCAGGCGATGTTATGTAGTGCTGGCGAATCCAACACAGGTCAGATTTGCATTTCCTGTTTCATCTTTCCAGGCCCAGAACCCTAGAAACTATTTCTAAGATTATAAAAGTACATATTATTCAAAGTATATTTTACTGCATTAAGTATAAGTGAAACACAAATTCCTTGGCTGATTTTTGAATTGTATTGCATTATATATTCATATAATCTACTAAAATGAAAACATTAAACCTCACTTTAAGCCAGCCTTCCACTTTTTATCCATGTCTAGCCATTCCCTACAAACCTTTTGACCTCCATCATAGTACTATAGAAAATTTGATGAAATCATAAATTCATTCACAAAGCAGGAATATTTAGTTGTTCTTTGTTGTATTGTAGCAGTTAGGGGGAGTAGAGCTATAGTACTGTGGGTAAGGTGTTTGATTTGCAAGTGAACAACACAGGTTTGATCCCCAGCAAACCATATGCTTCCCTGAGCACTGTCAGGAGTAATTCCTGAATGCAGAGCCAGGAGTAACCTCTGAGAATTGCCCTCAAAAAAGCCTGTGGTGGATATGGGCTAAATGGCAAGGGCCATTCAAGGATCAGGTGGAATGCAGATGTATGACAGTTCTTCAACCACTGATAATAAGCCTGGCTGGTGTTAAGTTAACCCTAAAACTTATGTCCTTAGGTATCAGGGGTTGATTAAGTCAGTCTCATTGATTCTTTAGCAACTGCAAGGTTTCCAGATTTTTAATGGCATCTTTTAGAAAATGGGGACCGACTTCAATTTGTCTGCACATCTAGTTTTCCTGAAGCCTTGTTTAATTGGTACTTTAGCTGAATGGAATAAGTCAAGTTTCCTCTTATTTTTAGCTTTAATTTTCACAAACACCATAATCTAATCTCTTTGAGTATGTCTTCCTTATTATACTATGCTAATGTTTTGTTAAAGTAACATTTATGAATATGAAGCATTGTATCAATATCACTGGGAAAATTGATCCAAATGCACCACGTTAGTCTGCTACCATCAGAATGTTCATTTTATGTTTCTCAGGTGATTCACAGCATGACATTTTGAAGAAACAATGCCCTATGAGACATTTGTAGTTTTCCCTTTCATAGCTGAAAGTCAGTCTCATTCACACTGAGGATTCTATTTCTTACAGGTTGGCTGTCAAAGGTGGCAAAATATGTACTTTCAATTAACTTAAAGTCTTCCTGACTATTCCTAATAGAATGCCCAGAGGGGAAAATTGTGTTTGTCTTATGTGGCATTTGATATTTAACCAAGAGGCTCTTTTGAAAACCCTTTAAGCAGGCATTTTTTAGGTTGGATTATGCTTTATTAGTCATATATATTGACTCTTTGAATTTCTTAATAGTTTAACTTTTCTCAAGTAACCTAATATCTAATGTACGGGGTAAATTATAATTGCTACAGTAGTCATCATTAGCTGGTGTATTATGAAATTCATCCTATAGCAAAAATAGAAATTTATTTTATTTTACTTTTTCAAAAACTTTTTATTATACCACTGTGGACTCTATCGGGATGGTGAATGGTGAACTCGGGCCAGATGTCACTCTCGAGTCCACCATCCTGATAGAGCCTCAGAAGAACCCAGATGAACCCCCCACACCATGCTGGCAGCAATCTTCATAATCCACACTCCACAGTTCTTCAGTCGCCACCCAAGAGATTAAGCCAATCTCCAGTCCAGCTTGTCAGAGACCCAACCTACAAGGACCCACCCTTCAGAGACCAACTCTTCAGAGGAGAGTATTTCAAACCCAAGAATGCTTGAGCCACAGATGCAGATACACCAGGCAGAGCAGATGTCAGCTCTTCCTGTTGCGCACTGCTGTTGTGCGTCCACGCGATTTATCACCACACCCCTCTCAGAGAGCCTGGCAAGCTACTGAGAGTATATTGTCCACATGGCAGAGCCTGGCAAGCTGTCCGATGCATATTCGATATGCCCAAACCAGTAATAAAAATGCTTATCTTCCCGACCATGAAAGAGACCTTAATACAGCAGCACTAAGAAGGACGAATAAGAAGTGCCTGATAAAATTTCAGAGCCAAACTAGGTTGCCAAAATGAAGGACTAAAATGACTGTCTGTACTTTCAATGCACATATGCTGGCATCGGAAGCATATATCGAGGACCTGATGGTGCAAGTGCAATAGATCAATACCACATCATTGGTCTGACTGAGATGAGGAGGCGTCAATTGCATCATGCAGTTTTTGACACCGGAGAAGAACTCTTCCTAGGAACATGCAAAGAAAGAGGCGTCAGTGGGGTTGGTGTCCTTGTCAACATGAACCTGGCCGTGAAAACTGATTCATTTGAATGCCGAAACAACCGGATAGGACAATTATACTTGAAGAGATGTGGCCTACTGCCAGCAGTTTCTATCTTTGTTGTCTACGCACCAACATCCACATACAAGGAAGATGAAATTGAGAAATTCTACATGGAACTGGAGGAGTTCTATAAAAAAAGATCACACCTTCTACAAGATCATAGTCAGTGATTTTTTTTTCTTTTTTGGGTCACACCCGGCAATGCTCAGGGGTTTCTCCTGGCTCTGCCCTCAGGAATTATTCCTGGTGGTGCTTGGGGGACCATATGGGATGCCGGGATCAAACCCAGGCTAGCATGGGCCGGCCGTGTGTAAGACAAACACCCTACCCACTGGGCTATCGCTCCGGCCCCCATAGTCGGTGATTTTAATGCCAAGATAGGACCAAGAAGATTGGCTGAAGAACTCCACATCGGTACCCATGGCCTAGAATGGAACGAACAGGGTGAGAGAGTGAGTTCATCATGCCCATTAAGACCATTCATGGGAACTCACAGTTCCAGAAGGCTGGATCTAAACGTTGGACATGGGAATCTCCTGTTGGACAGTTCCACAATGAAACTGACCACATCATCTTCAATCAAAGGTTTTGCCTGACCAATGTCGCTGTCATCCCAACATTCCAAACAGGATCAGACCACTATCTCCTTTGTGCAAAATTCTACTTCACACAACAGGGAGAAGAGGCTGCAAAGTCTAAGAAGAGAACTCCCAGATGACTACCAACTGGGAACTCTTTGGCACCATTGCGGAAACATGGGGAGATACCATCATTGATGACATTGATGAAGCATACAATCATCTGGTTCAGCATTTACATGATTGTGCAAAGAATGCCGAGAAGGAGAAAGACACAAAAGGACGCCTGTCTTCAAAAACTCTCAAGCTCATTCGCCAACGTGGCAAGGCGCAAGCCTCAGGCAACCAAATGCTGATGTCCAAGCTCACAAAGCAGTGCAGAGAAGCATAAAGGAAGACCTCAAAGAAAAAAAAGCAGAAATACTGGAAGATGCAGCAGAAGCTGGGGAAAGCATTCACAATGCCTGCCTGTCCTTTGTCAACTATAAGACCAAGATGACTGTTCTTATATGGATTTATCCTAATGGATTTATCACATCTTCCAGAAAGGTAATGGAGAAGATTATCCATGACTTCTACTCAGATTTCTTTGATAGCCATGTCCACCTGCCCACATACCAATTTCCACAGGATGGATATGTCATTCTTAACATTCTCCCTTCTGAAATCCAACATGCATTTCATCGGTAAAGAAGGGAACAGCAACAGGCCCAGACAAAGTCAGACCCGAACACCTGAAGAACCTGCCATCATTACTCATCAATACACTGGGTCAAATCTTCACACACTACCTGTCAGAATGCAGGGTGCCCTCCCAATGGAAAACCAACAGGACAGTTCTACTGTTCAAGAAGGGAGACATTCACAACATTGGCAACTATTGCCCCATCTGCCTGTTGTCCATCATCTACAAGCTGTTCACTCGATTCATCCTGAGCAGGATTGGCAGAACATTAGATGAAGGACAACCATGCGAGCAAGCTGGCTTCTGAAAAGGATTCAGCACAATCGACCATATCCATACGATAACCAAGCTCATTGAGGTTTGTTGGGAGTTCAAGATGACGCTCTGTCTCACATTCATGGATTTAAAGAAATCCTTTGATTCTGTGGAGACTGAAGTGGTCATCAAAGCACTAGCCAAACAGGGCACTCAAACCCAATACATCAAGATCCTTCATGAGCTGTATTACGGATTCACCACCAGGATCTCACCATTCTACAAGGAAGTGATCAGATGGGTTTTAGGGTAAATATTCTTTCCCACCCTGTGGACTGTCTTTGTATCTTGCTCACTTAGCATGCAATTTTAAGACAACTAAGACTCAACTCTGTCAATTCAATTTCCATGAATAGCCTTACCTTCTACTTCTACCTCTCTTCCATAATTTATGCATGCCAGTGTCATTCCTACATTTTAAGCCCTCTATTATTATTTATTTAATTTTTTGCTTTTAACTTTTAAGCCCTCTAATATTATTATTATTATTATTATATATTTTATTTTATCTTTTAATTTTAGGTCACACCCAGCAATGCTTAGGGGTTACTCTTTGCTCTGTAATCAGGAATTACTCCTGGTGGTGCCTGGGGGTGGGAGTATAAGGGATACCGGGATCAAACCTAGATCTGCTGCATGCCAGACATTAGCGCTACGCACTGTACTATCACTCCAGTCCATCTGGTGCTATTATTCAGTCATACTTTTCTTTACAAATTGCAATCCCAAAAACCCTTCTTTTAAGATTTTAATTGCTTGATGTTTCAAACAATTACTCACCTTCATTCTGAAAAGATTCTCAATTTTGGATTCTATGAAGTCCTAGTTAGATGAAGAGGAAGAGGATTTTATAATGAAATAAGAACTGGCAGGACTAGAGTTTAATTATGACATGGCATCAGCAGCTTAATGCTTCAAACAGATGATTCTTACTTCCTGGATTCCTGTCTTCTCTCTGCAGAATGAGCCTACAAAAGTCTCCAGGCACCCCTCAGTCCTACCACAAACTCTCACCATCTGTATGGTCTGGTAACTACATCTTTTAAATGCAGTGTGATAAAACTGAGCTTGTCCTCGCATTGAGAATATGTTTTGTCTTGTGGTAACAGGGACAGAACCCAAGGCTTCACACAAGTGAGACATAAACTCTTCTACATAACTATGTCTTAGTATTTCCATCTTGTAAGGGCCCTGTTCAACTTGGATGGCCTCTGCAGATTGCAGTCTCTCCGTTCAGCAGCTGCCTATGGAGAAACTATCATTTGCAAAAAAGTTTGCAATTACTCACTAGTAGGGAAGTTTCTCTCAAGACAAATTGATTCATGCAGCTACAACAAATTTTCTTTCGCCACTCAAAATGATTCAGACTTGGTCTTTCTTAAGGTTTTTTCTTGAAATTGCTTCACCACTAGATCATTCATTTCCTGAGGACAATCTTAAGATTCAACTAGTAATTCCAGTGCCTTGAATTGGTAAATAAGAGACACCACACACATTTTTTTAACTGAGATAATTGGAATGAAACACTAGATTGACTCTCTGCAGATGCTACCTACCATATCCAAAGAATACATCAAAGCTCACTGAGAGGACTGTGGGATTGCTATAATAAAATCTAGAAAAAATGATTGTTCTGGTAACTACTTCTGTTTTGGGTGACCCCATTTTGATTTCAATCTGCTGAGGTCTTGAGCAAAGACACCAGATGAGCCGTACCTAGACATCTAATTCAAAAGGGCCTGTGAGATAATACGTTTACATTGTTGTGAACCATTAAACTGTGGTTACCTGTAAAACTGCAATGGAAAACTAACACAATAACCTAACTTTTAGTGCTGGAGATTTTCTTAAAATGAAAGAGTTAATTTTATGTTCTCATTTTATAGATTTATAGCACATGAAGCAGACTCTGAATGACATTAATTCCTGGGACCATAAACTAGCAGAAAAGCTGCTGTGAGAATTAATAGCTTCTCAACCCTCAGTTCTCGGCTCACTGAACATACCATCTGTAGCTCTGTTGCCTACTCTGATAGAGAAGCAAATTATTTAGGGGACAATGATTCTCTTTAAATGTTGTGTTTGTAAAAGTGGTGTCTATATTATCATTTTAAAGAAATAATGGGTTTGAAAATGGAATTTAGTGAAGCAGTATAAGCTCAGAGTTTCTGGTATGAAATGAAAGAAGTTCAGAAGCAACAGACTATACTGAGTAAAACCAAAATGAGCAGTTAGTGAAAAGGTCATTCCTGGAACAGGAAGTGGTAATATTTGAATTATTTTTTCTTATGTCTTATTTGTGTGTGTCAAACAAGGCATTGCAAAGGTGGCTCCAGTCAATAAGATGAAGCACTATTGCAAACCTTTTCTGCAATTAGTGAACATTGTGAAATATTTTTAAACAAGTTACTTTTAGAGCAGTTTTAGTTTCATATAAATATTGAGGTAGAGTATAAGATTCTCATCTGCTCTGCACTCTGACAAACATACAGCTCCCTATTGTCAACATCAACAACAGGGTATCCGGTGCTATGTCCACCTGACCTACACTGACACACCGTCACCTCCCCATCTGGTTTTCATTAGGATTGACTATTGGTGCTGTACATTCTAAGCGTTTTGAAAGCTGTACAATGACAAACACCTGTCACTGTATCATCGTATAGAACAGTTTTATTATTGCAAAAGCTCTCTCTGCTGTATTCATTTATTTCTGCCCCCACTGATCTTTTATATTATCTCCATAGTACTGCCTTTTTCTAGAATGTCCTGTAGTGGAAATAATAGAGCAAGTAAGTAATTTAAGATTGTCTTTTTCCTGTTAGTCATCCACACCTAAGTTTCTTCTATGTCTTCATGTCTTTTCATGGCTTAGTAGTACTTTCTTATTTAGCACCAAATAATATTCCAATCTTTAGATGAACGAAGTTTTCTACCTCTAAAGAACATCTTATCTCCCTACTTAGCATTAAAATGTTCTTTCATGCTACTGTGAAGAATTCTTGCATTTACCACAGACAATATGATAGAGCAAATATAACAGAAAGATCAAAAGTTAAGAAAATAAGATATTCTGAAGAATATATAAATTATACTAGTTTATTTAGGAGAAATTTTTAATATGTTGAAAAGTATAAAATGGCATGAAGTATAAAATGGCTAGATCTTTAAATACAATGTTTAATATGTTTATAGTCATTATAAAAATAAAATTATTCATATGAAAAACAAATATGGAGTCTGCCCCAGGCACCCTCCTCCAGACCAGTATATCCTCAGGTTGTGGGAATTAGAAGGATTTGGAAAGTATCTTATGTCCTCTCAGAAATAAATAATTATTGCCTTCTCTGCATATTTTTAAAAGTTTTCCACCAATTTATATTTTCCTGTGCTAGAGTTAGAACACAGGGCTCCACATATGTGGGTCAAGTGTATCACTCAGAGCTACATCCATGGATTTAGTAATGTTTTATGTTCTCTCTCTCACATACAACTAAAGGCATGAAACAATACTTATCAGTTGGTATTGTGATAAAGTAAATATATAACAAAATCAACATTGAATATGAATTATTCATGAATAAATCACTGAATATGATTTATGATATTTAAATCAACATTTAAATATAAACATAACAGTAAAATTTCTGAATAAATAATACAAAACCAAACAAATAAAACCATCATGTGATTCTTCATACACTAAACCTATAAGACCTCCAGGAAGAAAATTACCCTTCAGCACGCACTCTAGTCTTCCCTAGGGCCCACTCAGGAATGTTTCTAACTCCTGCCAGTGTGGTGCCTTCAAAAGAGAAATAAAACCCAGCATTTACATATTTTGAAAGTCCTTTTAATAAAAATACTGAGACCATGACCTCATTATTCTGTGAATATGTATAAATGATGACCTGAGAGGTACTATTTTAATTCCTTACTAAGGTTTCTTGATCATAATAAAAAGAAAAAAATGTGGTTCAATTTTTCATGAAAATATTTTAGAATTGGAAAAAAAAGTAAGACGAAAGTGGTGCTTTCTGATTCAGATTTTGCTGAACTAAGTTGTCTTAACTGTTCTTAAAAAGTGAAAATAATCAAACTGTACTTTTCCTACTTCTTATTTCCTTTTCCCTTGTCAACACACTATGAAGAGAAATTAAAAATCACTTCTTGCTTGTGACAGAGGAATAACTTGTATCACTGTCTTCCCATTGTTTATCAGTTTGCTCGAGCGGGCACCAGTAACATCTCCATATGTCCTGTCACATGCTAGTGTAGCACAAGGGCAACTGCTTGCGCCAGGAACACGAAAAGCCTCAAACTATTCCTTCAGGTCATGGGAATGAGGTCTATAATTGATACTGGTTTTTTGTATATCAAATACGAGATGGGTAGCTTGCCAAGCTCTGCTGTGGTGACAGAGGAAGTGACTCTATAAATTTTTTTCATAAGATGTTCATATTTGGGTTTCGGTCATACATTGTTTTAGCACCCATCCCTCCACCAGCCCCCATTTCCTACCAACAATGTCCCCGATTCCCTCCCCCTCCCTAGCCTGCCTCTGTGGCAGGTTTCTTAATTTCTTTCTCTTTCTCTCTCTCTTTCACTCTTTCTCTTTTCCTTCCCTTCCACATTGTGGATCACAATACATTCATTAAGAGGTTGTCATGTGTATCTTTTTGCCTGTATTTAATACGCAGTTCTAGGTTGGTATCAGCACTTTCAACAATTATTAGCACACTGTTCACTTCTCTGTCTTACCTAGCTTCTGACTCCCACACGTTTGTGAGTTTCCACCTTTGACAAGACCTCCTGTTCCATGTTTCGCTTGACCTTGAATATTAGTATCATAATATGTACATATATATATTTATGTCATGCAAATAAATGCAGTCATTCTATATCTGTCTCTCTCTGGCTAATTTCACTCAACATGATCCTCTCCATGTCCATCCATTTATAGGCAAATTTCATAACTTCATTTTTTCTCACAGCTGCATAGTATTCCATTGTGTAGATATACCATAGTTTCTTTATCCAGTCATCGATTCTCAGATACTTTGGTTGTTTCCAGATTCTGGCTATTGTGAATAATGCTGCTATGGACATAAAAGTAGGGATGGTGTTTCCGCTGAGTATTTTATGCTTCTCAGGGTATATTCCCAGGAGTGGTATGGCTTGGTCAAATGGGAGCTGGATTTCTAGTCTTTGGAGGAATGTCCATATTGTTTTCCAAAAAAGGTTGTACTAGTTGACATTCCCACAAAAAATGGATGAGGGTCACTTTTTCCCCGCATCCAGCATTTGTGTTCTTGCTCTTCAGGATATGTGCCAATCTCTGTGGTGTGAGATGATATCTCATTGTTGTTTTGATTTGCATCTCTCTGATGACTAATGATGATGAGCATTTTTTCATATGTCTTTTGGCCATTTTTTTGATTGGGTTGGCTGTTTTCTTCTTGTAAAGTTCATCAGTGCTTCATATATCCTGGATATTAACCCCTTATCAGATGGGTAAGGGGTGAATATTCTTTCCCATTCTGTGGACTGTCTTTGTATCTTGTTCATTGTTTCTTTTGTGGTGCAGAAGCTTTTTAGCTTTATGTAGTCCCATATGATATAGTCTTTTCTTTTAGTTGTTTTGTTAGTGGTGTTTCTTCTTTGAAGATAAATTTAACAAAATCTCTGTATTATAGGGATCTATATTCTTACCTTTTATAGGTAAGTATGAGATGAAATACAAAGAGCTAAGCTTCTGAAGAGTTTTAGAAGATTACCTGGGCTTGGAGTATACTCTGTTGCCCTATCTTTCCTCTCTTGACTGAAATGTACATGTCAACCAATTGTAGTAGACTTCTTGAATCATAAAGCAAACAAGGATGGGGTCACACACTGAGGATAGTAGCAGGATAATACAAGCTAGATATCACTGATGTCTAACAAATCATCCCACTGATATTAAGTGCCAGTACTCAGAAAATCTCTACCTTGTCTAAAGTCACTTTTGGATGGGATAGCTAGTTTATGCAGCTAGTTTATCTCAAAGGTAAATGAGAAAAAATGCTTGATTCATTTCTTTTCTATTTCTAAATGACAATGGTTCTATGCCCAAGACCCTTCTATGTGCTCATATCATGGCCATGCTAAGTGTACCAGACAAATCTGAGAGCTTTCATTGCCTAGAATGACAAAAAGGTAGTTAGCACATATGTTTGTATCTTCTCTGCTCTCTCCACATTTTCATTTTAAAACTTGCACCTGCCTTTGTGGTAGGTAATATGTTTCTTTTAATTCTGCAGAATTCGTGAAGTTGAGTTACTTTTAAAGCAACAACAGAGTTGTTCCTTCTCAGTATGCTATGCTAAAGGTAGAACAGACCAAAAGGCATTTAATGAGAAATATGTCAGGACTATATGAGGAATAATTTTGAAATATTGCGAAAGGACATAAACACAACCTAATAGAAAAGTAGACTGTGTTCTTGGATGGGAAAATTGAACATAAAGATAATCATTAATGAAACAGCATCCAAAAAATTCCATTTTTCACAGAACAAAATAATTTCATTTCAAAATAAACAAAAATAAGAACATCAATTAAAATTATGAAAAAGACTAATGAGTAACTCTACCAAATGAAATAAATACCATAATGTGTCAGAAATTAAAATAAAGCCAGTATAGAACTTTGGCATAGAAATGAACTTTCTGGAGGAAAAAACTAATGTTCTAAATAGACATAAAAAAGATATAGAATTTTGGAAAATCTCCCCCGCCAGGTGTGTGCGTGATCCCTGCGTCTCCGCGGACCCAAACTGCCCCAGGGAAGAGCGGAAACTCCATCAACGGGAACCAAGGCTAACTGCCTTGGTTTCACCGCAGAACAACTTGGGCGCTGAGCTCCTGGGACCGGCTAAAAATCTCCCTCCCGCCCCCGCCAGGTGTGTGCGTGATCCCTGCGTCTCTGTGGACCCAAACTGCCCCAGGGAAGAGCGGAAACTCCATCAACGGGAACCAAGGCTAACTGCCTTGGTTTCCCCATGTGGAAACCTTGGGCGCTGAGCTCCTGGGACCGGCTGAAAATCTCCCCCAGTGATCCCTGCGTCTCCGCGGACCCAAACTGCCCCAGGGAAGAGCGGAAACTCCATCAACGGGAACCAAGGCTAACTGCCTTGGTTTCACCCAGGAACCTTGGGCCCTGCGCCTCCGTAATCATCCCAAAACTCAAAACCTTTTACTACCTATCTTGCATGAGGTACCACTGAACCTTGGTTCCTACATCCTTGCTACCCACCCAAACTCCGCAAAACAGACCAGACACCTACTAACTGTACTATCCTGTCATCCAAGACCCCACATTTGCAACCTACAATAGTCAAAATGGTAAGGCAACGCAAAAAAAGTTCCATCCAGCTCTGTGAGTGAAGTCACTAGTCCAGATGAGCCAAGCAATACCAATGAGTTATATAACCTCTCTGATAAGGAATTTCGGGAAGAAATGTTAAGGAGTCATAAGGAATTCAAAGAAGCAATGGAATGCAAACTCAATAAAATACAAGAGGACATGATAGAAGAAGTGAGGAAAATGCAAATGGAAATGACATATATTAAAAATGAGGTAAATGAAATGAAAAACACAGTGGAAAGCCAGCATAGCAGAATAATAGCTACTGAAGAAAGAATTAGTGATCTCGAAGACGCGTTCCAAAGATTCTCTACACAACACCAGAAGATAGAAAAAAAAGACTCACAATTACCGAACAGACAACAAGAGATAATCGGGATGAAGCCAGAAGAAACAACATACGGATCATTGGGGTCCCAGAAGGGCAAGAAGAAAACCCTGATGAAGAAGAAACTGTCAAAGCCATCATTGCTGAGAAGTTCCCGGAACTAAAAAACACTTGCCTCAAGATCCAGGAGGCCCGTAGGATACCTGCTAAAAGAAACCCCAACAAGAATACTCCAAGACACATCTTAATTAAAATGACAAAAACTATAGATAGAGATAGAATACTGAAAGCAGCAAGATCAAAGAAGGAAATCACATACAAAGGAACATCTCTAAGATTTACAGCAGACTTCTCTGATGAAACACTCCGAGCAAGAAAACAATGGTGGGATATTGTGAAAAGGCTGAATGAACTGCAGGCCTCACCAAGAATTCTTTACCCGGCCAGACTCACATTCAGATATGAAGGAAAGATACACAACTTCATGGATAAGCAACAACTCAGGAACTTCATGGACTCAAAACCAACCTTAAAAGAAGGACTGAAGGGTCTACTGTAATACGACCAAACCCATAAGCACAACAAGCTCAAACAGAAAGATGGCACAAAATCCGATGACAATAATCTCTCTCAATGTCAATGGTCTAAATGCACCAATTAAGAGACACAGAGTAACAAAATGGATTAAAAAATTGAACCCAACATTCTGCTGTCTACAAGAAACACATCTGAATAATCAGAACAAACACAGACTCAAAGTCAAAGGTTGGAAGACCATTCTCCATGCAAACAATTCCTCCAAAAAGGCTGGTGTGGCCATATTAGTATCAGATAATATAGACTTCCGGCTGAAAAAGGTTAGAAGGGACAACGAAGGCCATTTCTTATTACTTAAGGGGTATGTACACCAGGAAGAAATTACACTACTAAACATATATGCACCCAACGAGGGGCCAGCAAAATACATAAAACAACTGCTAAGAGACCTCAAAGAAGACATTAACAGTAGCACAATAATAGTTGGAGACTTCAGCACTGCTCTATCAACGATGGATAGATCAACAAGACTGAAACTCACCAAGGAAATATTGGCCCTGAAGGAAGAAATGGAAGAAAGAGAGCTAGTAGATATATACAGGGCTTTTCATGCCAAAAAAGCTGAATACACATTTTTCTCTAGTGCACATGGAACATTCTCCAAGATAGACCACATGCTAAGCCACAAAGCATACCTCAATAAAATTAAAAAAAGATAGAAATTGTGTCAGCTATCTTTTCAGACCATGATCACGATCACGATCTTCCCGTTAATCATCTATTTGCTAGAGCGGGCACCAGTAATATCTCAATATGTCCTGTCACATGCTGTAGAGCCAAGGGCATCGGCTTGGTACAGGAACATAAAGAGCCTCAAACCATTATATTAGGTCATGAGAATGATCTAATATAATTGTTACTGGCATTTGGCATATCAAATACAACACGAGCAGCTTGCTAGGGCTTGCCGTGCAGGAGGCATACTCTATAAACACCTCCAAATAAAGCCTTTATTGATGAACCGATGAAATGCTTGCGGCCGCAAGCGGCCGCCACGGGCTGTGATGGGCTGGTCGGCTGGGTGGAGTTCTGATGAGAGGGAAGTCCAATGTGGGAAAATGGCGGCGCCCATGGAGTGGGTGGGGGTCGTCTGGCTTGTTGTGAGGTTCTGCCGGGGTGGTGGGCCAAGGCTGGAACCCACCATGCCTCCCGACTGCCTCATGAACGGCTAGGCACAGGGAGAGCAAGGAACCGCTCTGCCCCATGTCTGAGAGTCTCTGGACCAGCATACCTGGGCCGGATTGAGGAAGAAACTGCTCCAGGGTGGGTGTCGATGATCCGGGCGGTGATGGGCTGGTCGGCTGGGTGGAGTTCAGATGAGAGGGAAGTCCAATGTGGAAAATGGCGGCGCCCATGGAGTGGGTGGGGGGGTCGTCTGGCTTGTTGTGAGGTTCTGCCGGGGTGGTGGGCCAAGGCTGGAACCCACCATGCCTCCCGACTGCCTCATGAACGGCTAGGCACAGGGAGAGCAAGGAACCGCTCTGCCCCATGTCTGAGAGTCTCTGGACCAGCATACCTGGGCCGGATTGAGAAAGAAACTGCTCCAGGGTGGGTGTCGATGATCCGGGCGGTGATGGGCTGGTCGGCTGGGTGGAGTTCTGATGAGAGGGAAGTCCAATGTGGAAAATGGCGGCGCCCATGGAGTGGGGTGGGGTCGTCTGGCTTGTTGTGAGGTTCTGCCGGGGTGGTGGGCCAAGGCTGGAACCCACCATGCCTCCCGACTGCCTCTATGAGCGGCTAGGCACAGGGAGAGCAAGGAACCGCTCTGCCCCATGTCTGAGAGTCTCTGGACCAGCATACCTGGGCGGGATTGAGGAAGAAACTGCTCCAGGGTGGGTGTCGATGATCCGGGCTGTGATGGGCTGGTCGGCTGGGTGGAGTTCTGATGAGAGGGAAGTCCAATGTGGAAAATGGCGGCGCCCATGGAGTGGGTGGGGGGTCGTCTGGCTTGTTGTGAGGTTCTGCCGGGGTGGTGGGCCAAGGCTGGAACCCACCATGCCTCCCGACTGCCTCATGAACGGCTAGGCACAGGGAGAGCAAGGAACCGCTCTGCCCCATGTCTGAGAGTCTCTGGACCAGCATACCTGGGCCGGATTGAGGAAGAAACTGCTCCAGAGTGGGTGTCGATGATCCGGGCGGTGATGGGCTGGTCGGCTGGGTGGAGTTCTGATGAGAGGGAAGTCCAATGTGGAAAATGGCGGCGCCCATGGAGTGGGTGGGGGGTCGTCTGGCTTGTTGTGAGGTTCTGCCGGGGTGGTGGGCCAAGGCTGGAACCCACCATGCCTCCCGACTGCCTCATGAACGGCTAGGCACAGGGAGAGCAAGGAACCGCTCTGCCCCATGTCTGAGAGTCTCTGGACCAGCATACCTGGGCCGGATTGAGGAAGAAACTGCTCCAGGGTGGGTGTCGATGATCCGGGCTGTGATGGGCTGGTCGGCTGGGTGGAGTTCTGATGAGAGGGAAGTCCAATGTGGAAAATGGCGGCGCCCATGGAGTGGGTGGGGGGGTCGTCTGGCTTGTTGTGAGGTTCTGCCGGGGTGGTGGGCCAAGGCTGGAACCCACCATGCCTCCCGACTGCCTCATGAGCGGCTGGGCACAGGGAGAGCAAGGAACCGCTCTGCCCCATGTCTGAGAGTCTCTGGACCAGCATACTTGGGCCGGATTGAGGAAGAAACTGCTCCAGGGTGGGTGTCGATGATCAGGGCGGTGATGGGCTGGTTGGCTGGGTGGAGTTCAGATGAGAGGGAAGTCCAATGTGGAAAATGGCGGCGCCCATGGAGTGGGTGGGGGTCGTCTGGCTTGTTGTGAGGTTCTGCCGGGGTGGTGGGCCAAGGCTGGAACCCACCATGCCTCCCGACTGCCTCAT
Organism: Cryptotis parvus; assembly: GCA_021461705.1. Classification (NCBI taxonomy): domain Eukaryota; kingdom Metazoa; phylum Chordata; class Mammalia; order Eulipotyphla; family Soricidae; genus Cryptotis; species Cryptotis parvus. The sequence goes on along the minus strand of JAJIBD010022283.1, from coordinate 3,183 downwards.
GAATGGCTGGGCACAGGGAGAGCAAGGAACCGCTCTGCCCCATGTCTGAGAGTCTCTGGACCAGCATACCTGGGCCGGATTGAGGAAGAAACTGCTCCAGGGTGGGTGTCGATGATCCGGGCTGTGATGGGCTGGTCGGCTGGGTGGAGTTCTGATGAGAGGGAAGTCCAATGTGGAAAATGGCGGCGCCCATGGAGTGGGTGGGGGGTCGTCTGGCTTGTTGTGAGGTTCTGCCGGGGTGGTGGGCCAAGGCTGGAACCCACCATGCCTCCCGACTGCCTCATGAGCGGCTGGGCACAGGGAGAGCAAGGAACCGCTCTGCCCCATGTCTGAGAGTCTCTGGACCAGCATACTTGGGCGGATTGAGGAAGAAACTGCTCCAGGGTGGGTGTCGATGATCCGGGCGGTGATGGGCTGGTCGGCTGGGTGGAGTTCAGATGAGAGGGAAGTCCAATGTGGAAAATGGCGCGCGCCCATGGAGTGGGTGGGGGTCGTCTGGCTTGTTGTGAGGTTCTGCCGGGGTGGTGGGCCAAGGCTGGAACCCACCATGCCTCCCGACTGCCTCATGAACGGCTAGGCACAGGGAGAGCAAGGAACCGCTCTGCCCCATGTCTGAGAGTCTCTGGACCAGCATACCTGGGCCGGATTGAGGAAGAAACTGCTCCAGGGTGGGTGTCGATGATCCGGGCGGTGATGGGCTGGTCGGCTGGGTGGAGTTCTGATGAGAGGGAGTCCAATGTGGAAAATGGCGCGCGCCCATGGAGTGGGTGGGGTCGTCTGGCTTGTTGTGAGGTTCTGCCGGGGTGGTGGGCCAAGGCTGGAACCCACCATGCCTCCCGACTGCCTCATGAGCGGCTAGGCACAGGGAGAGCAAGGAACCGCTCTGCCCCATGTCTGAGAGTCTCTGGACCAGCATACCTGGGCCGGATTGAGGAAGAAACTGCTCCAGGGTGGGTGTCGATGATCCGGGCTGTGATGGGCTGGTCGGCTGGGTGGGGTTCTGATGAGAGGGAAGTCCAATGTGGAAAATGGCGGCGCCCATGGAGTGGGTGGGGGTCGTCTGGCTTGTTGTGAGGTTCTGCCGGGGTGGTGGGCCAAGGCTGGAACCCACCATGCCTCCCGACTGCCTCATGAGCGGCTGGGCACAGGGAGAGCAAGGAACCGCTCTGCCCCATGTCTGAGAGTCTCTGGACCAGCATACTTGGGCGGATTGAGGAAGAAACTGCTCCAGGGTGGGTGTCGATGATCCGGGCGGTGATGGGCTGGTCGGCTGGGTGGAGTTCAGATGAGAGGGAAGTCCAATGTGGAAAATGGCGGCGCCCATGGAGTGGGTGGGGGGTCGTCTGGCTTGTTGTGAGGTTCTGCCGGGGTGGTGGGCCAAGGCTGGAACCCACCATGCCTCCCGACTGCCTCATGAGCGGCTAGGCACAGGGAGAGCAAGGAACCGCTCTGCCCCATGTCTGAGAGTCTCTGGACCAGCATACCTGGGCGGATTGAGGAAGAAACTGCTCCAGGGTGGGTGTCGATGATCCGGGCTGTGATGGGCTGGTCGGCTGGGTGGAGTTCTGATGAGAGGGAAGTCCAATGTGGAAAATGGCGGCGCCATGGAGTGGGTGGGGGGGTCGTCTGGCTTGTTGTGAGGTTCTGCCGGGGTGGTGGGCCAAGGCTGGAACCCACCATGCCTCCCGACTGCCTCATGAACGGCTAGGCACAGGGAGAGCAAGGAACCGCTCTGCCCCATGTCTGAGAGTCTCTGGACCAGCATACCTGGGCCGGATTGAGAGAAGAAACTGCTCCAGGGTGGGTGTCGATGATCCGGGCGGTGATGGGCTGGTCGGCTGGGTGGAGTTCAGATGAGAGGGAAGTCCAATGTGGAAAATGGCGGCGCCCATGGAGTGGGTGGGGGTCGTCTGGCTTGTTGTGAGGTTCTGCCGGGGTGGTGGGCCAAGGCTGGAACCCACCATGCCTCCCGACTGCCTCATGAACGGCTAGGCACAGGGAGAGCAAGGAACCGCTCTGCCCCATGTCTGAGAGTCTCTGGACCAGCATACCTGGGCCGGATTGAGGAAGAAACTGCTCCAGGGTGGGTGTCGATGATCCGGGCGGTGATGGGCTGGTCGGCTGGGTGGAGTTCTGATGAGAGGGAAGTCCAATGTGGAAAATGGCGGCGCCCATGGAGTGGGTGGGGGTCGTCTGGCTTGTTGTGAGGTTCTGCCGGGGTGGTGGGCCAAGGCTGGAACCCACCATGCCTCCCGACTGCCTCATGAACGGCTAGGCACAGGGAGAGCAAGGAACCGCTCTGCCCCATGTCTGAGAGTCTCTGGACCAGCATACCTGGGCCGGATTGAGGAAGAAACTGCTCCAGGGTGGGTGTCGATGATCCGGGCTGTGATGGACTGGTCGGCTGGGTGGAGTTCTGATGAGAGGGAAGTCCAATGTGGAAAATGGCGGCGCCCATGGAGTGGGTGGGGGTCGTCTGGCTTGTTGTGAGGTTCTGCCGGGGTGGTGGGCCAAGGCTGGAACCCACCATGCCTCCCGACTGCCTCATGAACGGCTAGGCACAGGGGAGAGCAAGGAACCGCTCTGCCCCATGTCTGAGAGTCTCTGGACCAGCATACCTGGGCGGATTGAGGAAGAAACTGCTCCAGGGTGGGTGTCGATGATCCGGGCGGTGATGGGCTGGTCGGCTGGGTGGAGTTCTGATGAGAGGGAAGTCCAATGTGGAAAATGGCGGCGCCCATGGAGTGGGTGGGGGTCGTCTGGCTTGTTGTGAGGTTCTGCCGGGGTGGTGGGCCAAGGCTGGAACCCACCATGCCTCCGACTGCCTCATGAACGGCTAGGCACAGGGAGAGCAAGGAACCGCTCTGCCCCATGTCTGAGAGTCTCTGGACCAGCATACCTGGGCGGATTGAGGAAGAAACTGCTCCAGGGTGGGTGTCGATGATCCGGGCTGTGATGGGCTGGTCGGCTGGGTGGAGTTCTGATGAGAGGGGAAGTCCAATGTGGAAAATGGCGGCGCCCATGGAGTGGGTGGGGGTCGTCTGGCTTGTTGTGAGGTTCTGCCGGGGTGGTGGGCCAAGGCTGGAACCCACCATGCCTCCCGACTGCCTCATGAGCGGCTGGGCACAGGGAGAGCAAGGAACCGCTCTGCCCCATGTCTGAGAGTCTCTGGACCAGCATACT
>JAJIBD010022282.1:0-49528 GCA_021461705.1 Cryptotis parvus | reverse complement strand
CGAGTCACGATCCACGATCTTCCGTTAATCATCTATTTGCTAGGCGGGCACCAGTAATATCTCAATATGTCCTGTCACATGCTGTAGAGCCAAGGGCATCGGCTTGGTACAGGAACATAAGAGCCTCAAACCATTATATTAGGTCATGAGAATGATCTAATATAATTGTTACTGGCATTTGGCATATCAAATACAACACGAGCAGCTTGCTAGGCTTGCCGTGGGGGAGGCATACTCTATAAACACCTCCAAATAAAGCCTTTATTGATGAAACCGCGCTGGCTGCTGCCGCTCAGCTGTGATGGGCTGGTCGGCTGGGTGGAGTTCTGATGAGAGGGAAGTCCAATGTGGAAAATGGCGGCGCCCATGGAGTGGGTGGGGGGGTCGTCTGGCTTGTTGTGAGGTTCTGCCGGGGTGGTGGGCCAAGGCTGGAACCCACCATGCCTCCCGACTGCCTCATGAACGGCTGGGCACAGGGAGAGCAAGGAACCGCTCTGCCCCATGTCTGAGAGTCTCTGGACCAGCATACCTGGGCCGGATTGAGGAAGAAACTGCTCCAGGGTGGGTGTCGATGATCCGGGCTGTGATGGGCTGGTCGGCTGGGTGGAGTTCTGATGAGAGGGAAGTCCAATGTGGAAAATGGCGGCGCCCATGGAGTGGGTGGGGGGTCGCTCTGGCTTGTTGTGAGGTTCTGCCGGGGTGGTGGGCCAAGGCTGGAACCCACCATGCCTCCCGACTGCCTCATGAACGGCTGGGCACAGGGAGAGCAAGGAACCGCTCTGCCCCCATGTCTGAGAGTCTCTGGACCAGCATACCTGGGCCGGATTGAGGAAGAAACTGCTCCAGGGTGGGTGTCGATGATCCGGGCTGTGATGGGCTGGTCGGCTGGGTGGAGTTCTGATGAGAGGGAAGTCCAATGTGGAAAATGGCGGCGCCCATGGAGTGGGTGGGGGTCGTCTGGCTTGTTGTGAGGTTCTGCCGGGGTGGTGGGCCAAGGCTGGAACCCACCATGCCTCCCGACTGCCTCATGAACGGCTGGGCACAGGGAGAGCAAGGGAACCGCTCTGCCCCATGTCTGAGAGTCTCTGGACCAGCATACCTGGGCGGATTGAGGAAGAAACTGCTCCAGGGTGGGTGTCGGTGATCCGGGCTGTGATGGGCTGGTCGGCTGGGTGGAGTTCTGATGAGAGGGAAGTCCAATGTGGAAAATGGCGGCGCCCATGGGGTGGGTGGGGGTCGTCTGGCTTGTTGTGAGGTTCTGCCGGGGTGGTGGGCCAAGGCTGGAACCCACCATGCCTCCCGACTGCCTCATGAACGGCTGGGCACAGGGAGAGCAAGGAACCGCTCTGCCCCATGTCTGAGAGTCTCTGGACCAGCATACCTGGGCCGGATTGAGAAAGAAACTGCTCCAGGGTGGGTGTCGATGATCCGGGGCTGTGATGGGCTGGTCGGCTGGGTGGAGTTCTGATGAGAGGGAAGTCCAATGTGGAAAATGGCGGCGCCCATGGAGTGGGTGGGGGTCGTCTGGCTTGTTGTGAGGTTCTGCCGGGGTGGTGGGCCAAGGCTGGAACCCACCATGCCTCCCGACTGCCTCATGAACGGCTGGGCACAGGGAGAGCAAGGAACCGCTCTGCCCCATGTCTGAGAGTCTCTGGACCAGCATACCTGGGCCGGATTGAGGAAGAAACTGCTCCAGGGTGGGTGTCGATGATCCGGGCTGTGATGGGCTGGTCGGCTGGGTGGAGTTCTGATGAGAGGGAAGTCCAATGTGGAAAATGGCGGCGCCCATGGAGTGGGTGGGGGGGTCGTCTGGCTTGTTGTGAGGTTCTGCCGGGTGGTGGGCCAAGGCTGGAACCCACCATGCCTCCCGACCTGCCTCATGAACGGCTGGGCACAGGGAGAGCAAGGAACCGCTCTGCCCCATGTCTGAGAGTCTCTGGACCAGCATACCTGGGCCGGATTGAGGAAGAAACTGCTCCAGGGTGGGTGTCGATGATCCGGGCTGTGATGGGCTGGTCGGCTGGGTGGAGTTCTGATGAGAGGGAAGTCCAATGTGGAAAATGGCGGCGCCCATGGAGTGGGTGGGGTCGTCCTGGCTTGTTGTGAGGTTCTGCGGGGTGGTGGGCCAAGGCTGGAACCCACCATGCCTCCCGACTGCCTCATGAACGGCTGGGCACAGGGAGAGCAAGGAACCGCTCTGCCCCGTGTCTGAGAGTCTCTGGACCAGCATACCTGGGCCGGATTGAGGAAGAAACTGCTCCAGGGTGGGTGTCGATGATCCGGGCTGTGATGGGCTGGTCGGCTGGGTGGAGTTCTGATGAGAGGGAAGTCCAATGTGGAAAATGGCGGCGCCCATGGAGTGGGTGGGGTCGTCTGGCTTGTTGTGAGGTTCTGCCGGGGTGGTGGGCCAAGGCTGGAACCCACCATGCCTCCCGACTGCCTCATGAGCGGCTGGGCACAGGGAGAGCAAGGAACCGCTCTGCCCCATGTCTGAGAGGTCTCTGGACCAGCATACCTGGGCCGGATTGAGGAAGAAACTGCTCCAGGGTGGGTGTCGGTGATCCGGGCTGTGATGGGCTGGTCGGCTGGGTGGAGTTCTGATGAGAGGGAAGTCCAATGTGGGAAAATGGCGGCGCCCATGGAGTGGGTGGGGGTCGTCTGGCTTGTTGTGAGGGTTCTGCCGGGTGGTGGGCCAAGGCTGGAACCCACCATGCCTCCCGACTGCCTCATGAACGGCTGGGCACAGGGAGAGCAAGGAACCGCTCTGCCCCATGTCTGAGAGTCTCTGGACCAGCATACCTGGGCCGGATTGAGGAAGAAACTGCTCCAGGGTGGGTGTCGATGATCCGGGCTGTGATGGGCTGGTCGGCTGGGTGGAGTTCTGATGAGAGGGAAGTCCAATGTGGAAAATGGCGGCGCCCATGGAGTGGGTGGGGGTCGTCTGGCTTGTTGTGAGGTTCTGCCGGGGTGGTGGGCCAAGGCTGGAACCCACCATGCCTCCCGACTGCCTCATGAACGGCTGGGCACAGGGAGAGCAAGGAACCGCTCTGCCCCATGTCTGAGAGTCTCTGGACCAGCATACCTGGGCCGGATTGAGGAAGAAACTGCTCCAGGGTGGGTGTCGATGATCCGGGCTGTGATGGGCTGGTCGGCTGGGTGGAGTTCTGATGAGAGGGAAGTCCAATGTGGAAAATGGCGGCGCCCATGGAGTGGGTGGGGGTCGTCTGGCTTGTTGTGAGGTTCTGCCGGGTGGTGGGCCAAGGCTGGAACCCACCATGCCTCCCGACTGCCTCATGAACGGCTGGGCACAGGGGGAGAGCAAGGAACCGCTCTGCCCCATGTCTGAGAGTCTCTGGACCAGCATACCTGGGCCGGATTGAGGAAGAAACTGCTCCAGGGTGGGTGTCGATGATCCGGGCTGTGATGGGCTGGTCGGCTGGGTGGAGTTCTGATGAGAGGGAAGTCCAATGTGGAAAATGGCGGCGCCCATGGAGTGGGTGGGGGGGTCGTCTGGCTTGTTGTGAGGTTCTGCCGGGGTGGTGGGCCAAGGCTGGAACCCACCATGCCTCCCGACTGCCTCATGAACGGCTGGGCACAGGGAGAGGCAAGGAACCGCTCTGCCCCATGTCTGAGAGTCTCTGGACCAGCATACCTGGGCGGATTGAGGAAGAAACTGCTCCAGGGTGGGTGTCGGTGATCCGGGCTGTGATGGGCTGGTCGGCTGGGTGGAGTTCTGATGAGAGGGAAGTCCAATGTGGAAAATGGCGGCGCCCATGGGAGTGGGTGGGGGTCGTCTGGCTTGTTGTGAGGTTCTGCCGGGGTGGTGGGCCAAGGCTGGAACCCACCATGCCTCCCGACTGCCTCATGAACGGCTGGGCACAGGGAGAGCAAGGAACCGCTCTGCCCCATGTCTGAGAGTCTCTGGACCAGCATACCTGGGCCGGATTGAGGAAGAAACTGCTCCAGGGTGGGTGTCGATGATCCGGGCTGTGATGGGCTGGTCGGCTGGGTGGAGTTCTGATGAGAGGGAAGTCCAATGTGGAAAATGGCGGCGCCCATGGAGTGGGTGGGGTCGTCTGGCTTGTTGTGAGGTTCTGCCGGGGTGGTGGGCCAAGGCTGGAACCCACCATGCCTCCCGACTGCCTCATGAACGGCTGGGCACAGGGAGAGCAAGGAACCGCTCTGCCCCATGTCTGAGAGTCTCTGGACCAGCATACCTGGGCCGGATTGAGGAAGAAACTGCTCCAGGGTGGGTGTCGATGATCCGGGCTGTGATGGGCTGGTCGGCTGGGTGGAGTTCTGATGAGAGGGGGAAGTCCAATGTGGAAAATGGCGGCGCCCATGGAGTGGGTGGGGGGTCGTCTGGCTTGTTGTGAGGTTCTGCCGGGGTGGTGGGCCAAGGCTGGAACCCACCATGCCTCCCGACTGCCTCATGAGCGGCTGGGCACAGGGAGAGCAAGGAACCGCTCTGCCCCTGTCTGAGAGTCTCTGGACCAGCATACCTGGGCCGGATTGAGGAAGAAACTGCTCCAGGGTGGGTGTCGATGATCCGGGCTGTGATGGGCTGGTCGGCTGGGTGGAGTTCTGATGAGAGGGAAGTCCAATGTGGAAAATGGCGGCGCCCATGGAGTGGGTGGGGGTCGTCTGGCTTGTTGTGAGGTTCTGCGGGGTGGTGGGCCAAGGCTGGAACCCACCATGCCTCCCGACTGCCTCATGAACGGCTGGGCACAGGGAGAGCAAGGAACCGCTCTGCCCCATGTCTGAGAGTCTCTGGACCAGCATACCTGGGCCGGATTGAGGAAGAAACTGCTCCAGGGTGGGTGTCGATGATCCGGGCTGTGATGGGCTGGTCGGCTGGGTGGAGTTCTGATGAGAGGGAAGTCCAATGTGGAAAATGGCGGCGCCCATGGAGTGGGTGGGGGTCGTCTGGCTTGTTGTGAGGTTCTGCCGGGGTGGTGGGCCAAGGCTGGAACCCACCATGCCTCCCGACTGCCTCATGAACGGCTGGGCACAGGGAGAGCAAGGGAACCGCTCTGCCCCATGTCTGAGAGTCTCTGGACCAGCATACCTGGGCGGATTGAGGAAGAAACTGCTCCAGGGTGGGTGTCGATGATCCGGGCTGTGATGGGCTGGTCGGCTGGGTGGAGTTCTGATGAGAGGGAAGTCCAATGTGGAAAATGGCGGCGCCCATGGAGTGGGTGGGGGGGTCGTCTGGCTTGTTGTGAGGTTCTGCCGGGGTGGTGGGCCAAGGCTGGAACCCACCATGCCTCCCGACTGCCTCATGAACGGCTGGGCACAGGGAGAGCAAGGAACCGCTCTGCCCCATGTCTGAGAGTCTCTGGACCAGCATACCTGGTCCAGAGACTTAATATTACATTAAGTGAATGAAAAAATGTGAGCAATCTTCACACCAAAGTTCAGCCAAAATTGGTGAAGGGGATGTAAAAATCATAAATATTTATGTCAGAATACTTCAATAGATATTAAGCAAAATAAAACTGCAAGGAGGAAGCCCACTTCACACTTACTGACAGATCAAGGCCTCTAAAAATTAGTGGAATTAGTAAACAGAAAATAAGCTAGTCTTATCTATGACTTGACAATACTATAAACCAAGTTATCTAGTCAATAACTGCAAACTTGCCACAAAATACAATCGAATGTATACTGGAGTCTGTACATGGAATACTTACCAAGAAAGTCCATATTCAGGGACATATAATATGTCCAAATAATTTTTTCTGGGTAAGAGGAGACTTTATTTAAAATAATAGAAAGTAGGGGAAAGGGCAGAAGGACTCCCTTGAAAGGGGGCTCGCCTAAGAAGATTCCCAAATCCTAATTTTTATCATAATTCAGAGAAAAGAATCTACGTTATTTTATTACAATGAAATTAAATAAGAAAGTAATATTCTGAAAATGCCAAAATATTTAAATTAAAAGCAAGGATCACAAATATGAATAACCCAAAGAAGAACTAGAAAGGGAGATTATAAGGTTCTTTAAGTGAGCGAAATGAAAACAACATGGATGCTTGTTGCGTACCGCAGTATAGAAGAACTCAAGGTTATTTTATAGCACTAAGTACATGTATTAAAATAAAAATAAGTGGGTTTTGAAGGACAATAGAAACAAGGGCCAGGAGAACTGGTCCATAGTTGGAAGCTTGCCACAAATGTGTGTGGTGGGGGGAGATACGGTGCATGGAGAGAGTGGTGGTAGGATAGGTAGGATAGAGAAGTGACCACTATAACAATGACAGCTGGAAATGATCACTCCACAAGATCTGAGTGCTGCATGTAGGTAAAGGAATATACATGATAACTTTTCAGTATCTGTATTGCGAACCTTAATGCCCAGAAGAGAGAGAGACAGAGAGAGAGAGCAGATGCCATTGGGCTACACTTGCATGCAACAAATAGAGACATTACTGTGCCCTCTAGAACAAATCGATGAACAACGGGAAGATCAGTGATAACTTCTTTCTTTATCTATTTATCTATTTATCTATTCATCTCTTCATCTATTTATCATCTACTTATCTATTTATCTATTTATCTATTTATTTATTTGTCTTTTGGGGTTACACCTGATGATGCTCAGGGATACTCCCAGCTCTGCACTCAGGAATCACTCCTGGTCATGATCGGAGGACCATATGGGATGTCGGGATCTAATCTGGGTTGTTGATGTACAAGGCAAATTCCCTACCTGCTGTACTATTGCTCTGGACCCTTTGTTTATTTTTCATTCTTGCTTTTGCTATTGGTATTGTATTATGTCAAGACCCTGAATGAACGGTTTGAGGCTCTTCGTACTCCTGAAGCAACCAGATGCCATTGGGCCACTCTGGCATGCGATAGGGTCAAATGGAAATATTACTGGCACCCGCTCAAGCAAATCGACGAATAATGGATGTCAAGTGATCAAGTGATTATATCATTGAAGAAATCTTTTACCATTACCTCAATTTTAAATTAAAAGTTAAAAAACACTTTCTCTTAGGAAAATTCTAGAATAGTAGCATTAACGGCAATTGCAATGAACATTTAAGGATAAAATAATACCAATTCTATACAAAATCTCTTAGAAGACTGAGAAGTGGACACATCGCCCATTTCAACATATGCTATAGAATTAACTAGATAACCCACTGGAACATTTTTCAGTTGTAATAGTTTATTGTTCACACTCAGAAACATCCAGGACCCACTTACAGAGATGCTTCAGATGAGACATAGTGTGGTGTTGGGGGATAAAAACTTGAGGTTCCCATGCAACACATGTGCTTCAGCCCTTTGAGCCTTTCCCTCGGCCTATTAATCAGACACCTGTTGTACAAGAAAAGGAAATCAAACCAATATCTTAATGTATCTACAAAATGTTCAACAAAATTAATGTATAAAAAACAAATCCAGTGATGTAAAGAACAATGAACAAGTAACTTTTATCTCAACCACTCAAGGCAGAGTTCATATTTGAAAATAATTTGTATTTAGCCACATTGAATAAAAGAGAATTATAATATACCTTCACTGGAGAATGAATTAACATTTGCTAAAATTTAAGAAATCTGTTTCTTGGCAAGAGATATTACAGTTGATACTGTCTTCGCCTTACATTTGGCTACCCTGGATTCAATCTCCAACGCTGCATATGGCCCTGCCGGGAATGATCTCTGAGTACAGAGCTAAGAGTAAGGCATGCCCCACCAACAAAATATATTGCTGATTAAGCCCCTCGTAGTTGGTAAATAGAACTTCATAAGTTTCTCAGTATACTAAAAATAGTTACCTTGTGATTGGGCAATTTTATACCCAGGTATTTTTCTAAAATACATATTTAAATATGATAAACATTTTATTTGATCCCCAGAGCCCGCCAGGAGTGATTCCTGAGTGCAGAGCCAAGAATAACCACTGAGCACTGCTCAAACAAAACAAAATTGACCCTCTCCGGCCAAGATGTAAATGAGTGACTGGGTCTCAAATGCTGGGGAGGGTCCCGGAGGGAGGCGGAGGCGCCGTTGGGGAGGGGCTCGGGGCTGTTTGCTAACTGGGAAAAAGGTGTGGTCTGGCTCCGGATGTACTTTCTGCGGGTGGGAGGGAAGCAGAGACCTGAGCCCACTCTTGACGTGTCCCTCACGTGATCAGGGAGCCAACTAGTGCAGCCGTCCCTCTCCTCCAGGTTCCTGCTCCCTGTGCCCGTGGAGGAAGACAGATTTCAAATCCGAGGGACCGAGGGACAGCTACCCTATATCCCTGCAGGTCTGTATAAACCGCGGTGGGGGTGGGGGGGACACCTGCGGGGAGAGAGGTGACGGAAGAGCCGTTTTGCTTTTCAATTTCCCACCCTCTTCTACTCTCGTTCATTTTGGCGCAGAAAATTGTGAGCTAGAGAAACGATTTCTTTTTCCTTGGATAAGTGTGAATTTATGGCAACAGGATTTTGCTAGGATGGCCATCTGCAGGCTCTGGGGTGGGGTGTTAAAGGGGTTCAAAGATCAGGGCTGGTTTAGCGTTGGATTGTCTGTCACTCCGGTTACCTGTCCCTTCAGTACTAGAAATGGAGGGCTAGGAGGGGAGTGATTGCGAGCCAATAGGGGTTGACAAAGGATTGGAATCTCCCAGGAGGCGGTCGATCCTGCGGAAGTGAAGAACCTGAGTAGAAAAGTGCGACTGGTTCCTGGGGCTTGTGGAAGGAGGGTACAACGTGTGAGTGATGGGAGCGTGCAGAACTAGCAAAGGGAACAGGCCTGCTTTCTTTTCTGCGTTATCTTTTCACCTTACGTCCATTTTGGAGCAGGAAATGGTGGTCTGTGGGGGCGAAGGTAGAGAAGGTGCTGTAAGGCAGAGTTGGGTCTCCGGAGATAGGCTCCCTGTTGCTGGACTTCTCAACTAGGAAAGGTTGAGAGGAGGTAACAAGTAGCAACAAATTTACTGAGTTTAGGAATAATTTATATCTTGCATGGCAGGAAAATGTGATCTTTTGGTGCATGTGCCGAGTGAGGAGGTGTGCTCTGGGCATTTCTGCCCTGCATGCTGACTCTACAGTCAACGTTTTCAAAGAAATGATCGGCTTTGTGCTATTTGGGTGCTGTGAAGTGGGAGGGTGAGGATGGCAGAGATTTAAACACAGCAGGATCTGCTGAATATCACTGTCCTGGACCTGTATCATTTCACTACAAGAAAAAAAAGAAATTTGGGATTAGAGTTTAGTAACAAAGAGACACTTTATTTTTTTAAATTTTATTATACCACGGTGAGGTATAAAATTACAAAACTGTTCATGATTAGGTTTCATTCATACAGTGTTCCAGCACCCCTCCCTCCACCAGTGCACATTTCCCACCACCAATGACCCCAGATTCCTCCTCCTCCCTCCTCCTTCTTCCTCCTCCTCCTCCTCTTCCTTCTCCTCCTCCTCTTCCTCCTCCTCCTTCTCTTCCTCCTCCTCCCTCCTCATCCCTCTTCCCTCCTCCTCCTTCTCCTCTTCCTCCTCCTTTTCTTCCTCTTCCTCCTCCCCCTCTTCCTCCCTCCTCCTCCTCCTCCCCTTCTTCCTCTTCATCATCATCATCACATCATCTTATTTTTCCTCTTCTCCTTCTCCTCCTCCTTCATCTTCTTCTTCTTCCTCCTCCTTCTCCTCCCCTTCTTCTTCCCTCTTCACTCATCATCTTCTTTTTCCTCTTCTTCTCCTCCTCCTCCTTCATCATCATCATCATCATCTTCTCTCCCTTTACTTACACATTGTGACTTGCACTCCCTTTCTTCCTCTTCATCATCATCATCATCTTTTTCCTCTTCTTCTCCCTCTTCCTCCTTCAACATCATCATCATCTTCTCTCCCTTTACTTACACATTGTGACTTGCAATACATATGTTTAAGGTTTATCATATATATACATATACACACATATATATACATATATATATATATATATTCATTTGCCTATGTTCAATGCTCAGTTCTAGCCTGGCATTACCATTTCCAACAGTTGTTAGCACACTTGCTCCCTTCTCTATCTTGCCTAACCTCTGACTCCCATATACTTGTGATAGATTCCAAACTCCTGGTCCTCCTGGTCCATGTATAAAGAAACACTTTGTAAAAATAATCTTTCTTTCCCATTACTCAGCCATAAACAAACTAGAGGCTGTTAGGGAAGGGCTGTAAATTTGGGAGCATCAAATAAACAAGGGAAATGATAAGGGAGTAGAAGGAGTTGGGAAATTTTCGACAATTTATATCTGAAAAGAGACACTGTTCAGTTACTATTCATTCGCTTTTCAACCCTAATTCACTCACCTATTTCCTATCTCTCTGCAGGTCTTCGGGTCTGTGGTTTTAAGCACCAACCCAGACAAGAAAGGAAGAAAGACCTGCAGGATCAGTACAGGTCAGTTGGAGAAGGCAACTACTGTAAACCCCACGGGAGTGATTTAAATCTGAGCAGAAGATGTACAGGTCACCACCTCCAAGCCTCCCGTTTTACAATCTTGGGATTATGGCCTCTGTTAAGATCTAAGGGAACTTAGTGCTTAATTAAGGCTAATTAAGATACAGGGGAGAACAAAGTAGCAAGAGAGGTGCAGCCTGTGCAAAAAGCCCCTGAAATAGAAAAGCCTTGAAATCAGAACTAGTCATTCATGTGTTGTGTCGGCAGTTATATATGTCTGTACTTTCAGACAAGGGGTAAAAAGAAGAAACTGGCAGGATTTCTTCAACACAGTGTAAGTTGGCACTAGTCAGTTAAAATGGGCATAGCCATGACAGAGCAAAATATAGAAGTAAATGTCTAACAGAACTCTCTGTACATCCCAACTTAAATGTAGAGAGAAGCACCTGTGGGCTTTTATGCACTGTGGGCTTCTGCAAGCGTGTATAGATTGGGAAGACAAGGAAGGGGACAGGTAAAGGTAGGTGGGAAAACACCTGCAAGTTGGGATAGAACCAAGAAAAGCCATAAGTCAGGCAAGTACTAACATCTATATTCCACTATCAATATCCTCATTCTCCTTTGTCTCCTCTTTTGTCTCCTAAGACAGGAAAAGGAGGGAAAGTCTCAACATGGAAAAGGTCTACAAAGAAAATGAAGGAAATCCAGAAAATGAAGGAAACCTAGAAAATGAGGGAAAGCCAAAAATTGAAGTAGACCCTGAAGATGACGTATGAAATGCCGGATATAAAGAGGAATCCAGAGCACAGAAAGCGCCAGGTTGAGGGACAGGCGGGTGGTGAGGGACAATCAGGCGAGGGCAAGCAAGGGAAAGCAGGGCAAGGCCCAGGATGAGGGAACAAGATGCAGTGAGGGTGAGGCAGACTTCCAGGGCAAGCCAGGGGAGTGAGTCACGGGCAGCAGAGAGGCGCCATCCGAAGATCACGTGCCCCCGGAAAGCAAAAAGAAAGTCTGACAGGGGGACAGAGGATTCTCCCAGAGACTGTCAGGAGAACTTACAGGAGAGGCATCTGGGAAGTGAGGAAATGAGAGAATGTGGAGAATTGTCAAGGACTCAGGAAGTCCTAAGGAAAAAGCAGAAAGTGAGTGGTTTTCACTGGCTGCAAGGAGATGTGCAGGATTCATTTGCCTCAAGAGGCCAACAGAGAGTGTCAGGGGAGTGAGGGGCAGAGGTAAGGGTCAGAAAAGACTTAGAAGATCTTCCGTATATTTAATGCCCTTAGACTTGAATTCTGACTTCTCTGATGAGGATATTGTAGACCTTGCTTTCCCTGGCAAGCATTTGCCAGGTCCTGTGCTTTAACTTATGCTGATACTTTGTTTTAGGTGTCACTCTTGTTACCAGCAGTATTTTGATCCAGCTAGAATGCTCTTTCATAGGGTTTATTCACCCCCTGTGCGTGGAAGAGATGTTCATGATACTTTGTAAAATAATAATTTGGAAAAACAGTTCTTAGAACTGCATCAGCCCATTTTGGGACAAAACTAAATTTAGTTATATAATACATCCATGCATATGGAAAATTATGGAACTGGTTTTCTTTGAGTGGTTGAAATGAAATGAAGGAGATTGTTTCTTCTCTAATTTGTACTTTTTTTCTTAAAAAAAAGTATTGGGGAGAGATTGCTTGAAGAACTGGACCTTTTGCTTTGCATATTGGAACCCCAGGCTTAAATCCAGCATCTTTTGGTCCTATGAGTACCACACCATGTGGCCTGCAAACTAAAACAAAGCATATTATTTTTTATCATAAAATAAGTGTTAAGACATTAAAACAGTAAAATACATAGCATAAGTCCATCAAAATTACTGTTCAATGAATTAATGAAGGCAGTGGAGACACTTAGAATTCCTTAGTCAGGACTTGAAATGCCAAGTAAAAACACATTTTCTTTAGGACTCAAATTTGAAGGAATCAACCCAGAAGTTGTCACAGATACATTGCTATAAGGGACAGTTGCTCTGTGACATAGCATGGAACTTGCCTTCTGTGATGTAAAGAAGATAAGGTGAGGTACTGAGTGTGTGAGCTCTGTTGGGCTGGCTCCTGTCCCCCCCTGTGCCACCAGGTCCAGTGAATTGACAGATGTATGGAGGAGAGCAGAGGGGAAGTCTCACCCGTGCTCAGGAATAAGTCCAGAGAGCTGAGAGGTAGGTGCCACTCTCCCTGGGTAATGCCATATCTGATGGGCTCTGTTCCCTTTCTCATGTATCCTTTATTTTCCTTAGCTCTTCCTCTCTCCCCATGCTTTTGATGGTGGACTAGAGTCCTCAAAAGCAACAAAAGACCTTTATTTTCCCGATACATTAAACTCTAGTATGTTCCTTGTGGTACTGTGGAGAAGATTCCACTTCTCATCTTATAATTTTGTTACTATGGACTTGAAATATGGAAACTTGCATTGCAAAAGCTTAATATAAATTTTAAGGTATCATAACTACCCCATTAGATCTTTTTCCTATTTCAAAACAATTTACCTTACTCATTTTGATACCTATGACACATAGTAGAAACTTAAATCAGTACATTAATTTTCAAGTCTGAAGGCCTTAATTCTTGTTCTAGTTCTGTCCCTGATTACAGAGCCTTGAGCATACAGTTTCATTTTTAGTGAGTGAAGTTTGTCTCTCCAGAGAGAGATATGGCAGAAGAAGGTTATACCACAATTTATTGCCAATAATTGGACATTGGATATAGTGCTGTTTCTCAGAGTTTACCAGTCAGTAGCAGACCACCTCGACCAAAATCATATAACGATTTCATTGAAAAGAGAGAATTCTTACTCCCAGTTCAAATTAAATGTATCATCATCATCTCTTAATTTGTTTTCACAATATTTATGTGTGTGCAAAAACATGCTTGCATGTCCTTTGCTTTTAGTTAATTTCTGTTACATGGATAATATACAAACTTTAAAATCCAATAATGCAAAAGATTTTGTTGAAACTTCAGTTTGCCTTGCCGCTCCATATTCTCACTCTCTTGGGACAACTAACATAAATATTTTGGTTTCTTCTGATATTAGCTTTCATATTTCTGAATAATATGTTTACACTGTTTTTCTTTAACAGATTTATTGCAATGTAATTAACATGTCACAAAAATTCACAATTTAAGTGTACAGTTTATTGTTTTTATAATATTGAGTTATGAAATCATTATGATCTCATTTCAGGACATTTATATGATCCTAAAAAACAAAGCCCATGCTCATTAGCACAAAGAGTTTTCCATTCTCTCTCCCAGCACCTGAAAAACTAACCTTCTATCTCTTTGGATTTGCCTATTTTAGGCATTTCACATAAATGGGATCTTATAATATATGGTCTCTTGTGTCTTTCTTCTTTCATGTAGCAGTGTTTCAAAGTTTACTCATAGTATAGCATGTATCAGTACTGAACATCTATGTGCATATTTTTGCATGTAATTAAAAATTTGGGTACGTACTTACAACTGAAACTGCTGTATTCTGTAGTAAATCTGTATTTGCTTTTTTTTGAGAAACTGCCAAACTTTTTCAAAGCAGCTGTGATTTGACAATCTCATTACTAGTGATCAATGGTTGCAATTTCTCCATATCCTTGTTAATAATTGTCGCTGCCTATATTTTATTATGGCCATCTTTCTGGATATGAAGTGGAATAGCAGAGAAATTTCTTTTTTCTCTAATGGATAATGATGTTAAACATCTTTTCATGTGTTAACTGTCCATTTGTAATATTTTCCTTGGAAAAATGTGTGCAGAAGTGCTCCCTATTATTTGTAGGGGATGCTATCCAATACGCCCAAAGAATGTCTTGGCTAGCACCAACATCTATTATACTGCTTTACCTTATATTTATATCTATTATAAAGTTTAATTTATAATTTAGGGACATTAGGAGGTTAACAGCAACAATAAAAATAGCATTTATAGCAATGTTATGGCTGTCAAAATACTTTATTTTACATGGTTTTCTACAAGGAACTGAAATTGTGAAAAGAGAAGCAGTAGAAAAGAAAGTGATACTGTATTCAAATCAGTTATTCATTTTTTTAAATTCATCTGGTTATCTTTATTGTTGAGTTTTAAGTTTTCTGCTTATTCTAGGTCAACTCAGTTATATATTGGACTTGCAACTATTTTTTTACTCCTTAACTTTAATCATTATTTATTGAACTTATGATAAAATAACTGAGTACCCCAAGCACTTTCTTTTTTTGAAAATTTCATTAAGTTTTTTATTTTACTACTATATATTTTTAATATTTTATTATACCATCGTGAGATATACAATTACAAAAATGTTCATGTTTGGGTTTCAACCATACAGTATTCCAGCACCCATTTCTCCACCAGTGTCCATTTCCCACCACCAATGTCCCCAATCCCCCTCCCCTAGCCTGCCTTGTTGCAGGACACCTAAAAAGCCTAGGCCTCTTCATCTGCCCTGGATTGCCTCCTGCAGGTCACTTAGTAGATAGGGAGGTAGTCTAAATGTGGCAGTTTATCGGACCATGTGTTCTGTACTGGCTGGTATAAATATTCTCTCTCATGCTACCACAACCATCATGGGACTAGCTAGATCTTACCAGCATATTTGCCTGGCCACGTTGGATCTCTTAAGTAATTAGACCAGAGAGAAATGCTGTTTGCCTCCAGGAAGCAAGCATGGCCCCTGATAACTCAAAGGCAACTGAAATACAAAACTACCGTGAAGTAGACGAGACTTGTGAGAGGCTTGGAGAAATATTTAACTGGCATTAGTATTAGTCTTTGGTACAGAGACATGCCATCTCAGAAACCCTCTTCTCTACCCTATAAAGGCAATTCCAGGCAGATCTTGGCTCAAGACATTAGCATATAATAGGGCCTAGGTAAGGTGCTGGGAGAAATTAACTAAGGGCATTTGACCCCTCCTGCTTCCCACAATAGTGGGAGGTCTGAGTGCAGGTATAAAACCAGCCTGCTTCCTCTCTCTCACTCTCTCTTTGGGCTCTCTCTTTTTGGGCTCTCTCTTTGTGAGCTCGCACCCTTTGTCTTTTTCTCCTTTTTTACAGGGCCTTAACACGTGGTGACCGCCATCTTGGCCTACACGTGTCTGGGATTCCAGCTGGGAATCCCTACGCACAGGGATTTTCCTATTGCTGACTTGTATGCCTGAACCTGTGATAAGTAAAGCCTTTTAAACCTCCATCGGATTCCTGAGTCTTCATTCCCGCCAGCTTCGGAGGGAACTCGCTTCCCAGCACTGTCGGGGACTCCGGCGGTGTTCCCCGACACTACCTCTATGACAGGTTCTTTATCTCTCTTCTCTCTCTCACTCTCTCTCTCTTCTCTTTACCCATTGTGGGTTGCAATACATACATTTAGAGGTTATCATGTGTATCTCTTTTGCCTATATTCAATTTTCAGTTCTACGCTGGTGTTATCATTTTCAACGATTATTAGCATGCTGTTCCCTTCTCTCTCTTACCTAACCTCTGATTCCCACGTGCTTGTGGTAGATTCCACCTATTGACAAGACCTCCTGATCCATGTTTTTTTGTGACTTTATTATTTTAAATTTTTTTTTATTTTTACAATTACAAAGATATACACTTAAAAAAGTTCATATTTAGGTTTTGGTCATACAGTGTTCCAGCACCCATCCCTCCACCAGTGCCCATCTCCCACCACCAACGTCCCCGGTTCCCTCCCACCTCCCCCAGCCCTCCTCCATGGCAGGTTCTTTATTTCCTTCCCTTTCTCTCTCTCTTTTCCTTCACCTCCAGACTATGGATTATAGAACATACATTAAAGGGTTGTCATGTGTATCCTTTTGCCTCCATTTAATGCTCAGTTCTAGGTTGGCATTAGTACCCTCAACAATTGTTAGCACTCTGTTCCATTTTCTGTCTTACTTAGCCTCTGACTCCCACACGTTTGTGATAATTTCCACGTTTGACAAGACCTCCTGATATATGTTTCACTTGGACCTTGGATATTGGTATCATAATATGTTACATATATATTTATGTTATGCAAATAAATGCAGTCATTCTGTATCTGTCTCTCTCCTTCTGGCTAATTTCACTCAACAGTGTTGGAAGTCTCCAACTATTATTGTTCTACTTTTTAATGTCTTCTTTGAGGTCTCTTAGCTGTTGTTTTATGTATTTTGCTGGCCCCTCATTGGGTGCATATATGTTTAGTAGTGTAATTTCTTCCCTGTTGTACATACCCCTTAAGTAATAAGAAATGGCCTTCGTTCTAACCTTTTCAGCCTGAAGTCTATATTATCTGATACTAATATGGCCACACCAGCCTTTTGGAGGAGTTGTTTGCATGAAGAATGGTCTTCCAACGTTTGACTTTGAGTCTGTGTTTGTTCTGATTATTCAGATGCGTTTCTTGTAGACAGCAGAATGTTGGGTTCAATTTTTTAATCCATTTTGTCACTCTGTGTCTCTTAATTGGTGCATTTAGACCATTGACATTGAGAGAGATTATTGTCATCAGATTTTGTGCCATCTTTCTGTTTGTGCTTGTTGTACTTTTGGGTTTGGTCGTATTACAGTAGACCCTTCAGTCCTTTAAAAGTTGGTTTTGAGTCCATGAAGTTCCTGAGCTGTTGCTTATCCATGAAGCTGTGTATCTTTCCTTCATATCTGAATGTGAGTCTTGCCGGGTAAAGGAATTCTTGGTGAGGCCTGCAGTTCATTGAACCTTTTCACAATATCCCACCATTGTTTTCGGGCTTGGAGTGTTTCATCAGAGAAGTCTGCTGTAAATCTTAGGGATGTTCTTTTGTATGTGATTTCCTTCTTTGATCTTGCTGCTTTCAGTATTCTATCTCTATCTATAGTTTTTGTCATTTTAATTAAGATGTGTCTTGGAGTATTCTTGTTGGGGTTTCTTTTAGCTGGTATCCTACTGGCCTCCTGGATCTTGAGGCAAGTGCTCTTTAGTTCCGGGAACTTCTCAGCAATTATGGCTTTGACAGTTTCTTCTTCATCAGGGTTTTCTTCTTGCCCTTCTGGGACCCCAATGATCCGTATGTTGTTTCTTCTCGGCTTCATCCCAATTATCTCTTGTCTGTTCGGTAATTGTGAGTCTTTTTTCTATCTTCTGGTGTTGTGTAGATAATCTTTGGAACTCGTACTCCAGATCACGAATTCTTTCTTCAGTAGCTATTATTCTGCTATGATGGCCTTCCACTGTGTTTTTCATTTCATTTACCTCATTTTTAATATCTGTCATTTCCGTTTGCATTTTCCTCACTTCTTCTCTCATGTCCTCTGGTATTTTATTGATTTTGCATTCCATTGTTTCTTTGAGTTTCTTATGCATCCTTAACAATTATTTCCGAAATTCCTTATCAGAGAGGTTATACGACTCATTGGTATTGCTTGGCTCATCTGGACTAGTGACTTCACTCACAGAGCTTGATGGAATTTTGCTTGTTTTACCATTATGACTATTGTAGGTTTCCAAATATGAATTCTTGGGTGACTAGATAGTACAGTTAGTAGGTGTCTGGGTTGTTTGCAGAGTTTGGTTGGGTGGCAAGGATATAGGAACAAAGGTTCACTGGTACCTCATGCAAAATCGGTAGTAAGAGGATCGTGGGGCCGCACTAGCATCCGCGCGGTTTTGAGTTTTGGGATGTGGGTGTAGGGTTCTGGCCTGTTCCCTGGGGCTGATTATGTCCGCAGAGACGCAAGGGTCACAAACACACCTGTCGGGAGATTGCAGACGTTCCCGGAAGCGCAGGGCCCAAGAGGTCCGGAGTGAAACCAAGGCAGTTTGCCTTGGTTCCAGTTGATGGAAGTTCCGCTTTTCCCTGGGTCTGATTTGGTCCGTGGAGATGCAAGGATCACACACACACCTGTGGGGGAGATTGCAGGCGTTCCCGAAGCACAGGGCCCAAGCCTGATTCATGTTTTGCCTGACCTTAGATATTGGTATCATATATAACAAATACAGTCATTCTATATCTGTCTCTCTCCTTCTGGCTTTCACTCAACATGATCCTCTCCATGTCAATTTATTTAGTATTCCATTGTGTAGATGTCCCAGAGTTTCTTTATCCAGTTATCTGTTCTCAGGCACTCTGGTTGTTTCCAGATTCTGTCTATTGTGTATTCATTGTGTATTTATTGTGTATTCATTGTGTATAGTGTATTTATGTTGCTATGAACATAAAAGTGCATATGGTGTTTCTGCTGTGTGTTTTTGGCTTCCCATGGTATATTCCCAGGAGTGATATGGCTGGGTCAAATGGGAGCTCAATTTGTAGTTTTTGGAGGAATGTTCATATTGTTTTCCAAAAAGGGCCGTACCAGTTAACATTCCCACCAACAATGGATGAGAGTCCCTTTCTCCCTGCATCCACGCCAGCACCAGTTATTCTTGCTTTTTTGGCTGTGTGCCAGTCTTTGTGGTGTGAGATGATACCAATCACTTTCAAGTTTGTTAATGTTAGTATAACCAGGAGTGGTCTTAATAACCAGGACTGCCACTGAATTTTGTCCTATAGAAATTATAATTGAGTTCTTCTCTCTACCATTATTCCTATTATTACCTTCCTCCAATGTAGTTTTATCACATGCAGTGCATATTTTAACAAGCATATCAAATATTCTGTTGTTTAACTTTAAGGGTCATTTTTTGTATTTGTCAGTTTAGGCCAAGTTTTGTTTGTATAGCTAAAAACTCCAAAACATCAGTGTCTTAACACTTTAAAGGTTTATATCTGAAACTTTATGAAACATGAGAATCTAGAGGCAATGATACCTGTACCACTAGCTTCCCAGAAATTCAGATTAGTTATGATATTGCTGCATCAAAACTAAAAAGAATATTCAAGAGCTCTTTTTTCAGTTTTTGAGTCAATCCAATGGTCCTCAGGGTTTACTCCTGGTTTTGTGGTCAGGGATCACTCCTGGGTGATTAGGAGTGTTCAGGGTGGTGCTTGGGAGGTCATATCTTATGCTGGGGATTGATATAAAGTTGGCTTCATGAAAAACAAGCACCTTAATCTGTATGCTATCTCTCTCTACCATCACATTCATTTTTAGATACTGGTATAGAGGTGATATAAAGCACCACTATTCATATTTTATTTTTTTCATATGTCTAACTTCTTTAAGTCTGATATGTAATTCTGAGAGAAGGCATATTCCTCTGTATTGGTGACTAAATCAAGGCCAAAGAATATATGGAATATTACATACTAATAAGGGAAAAGTTTACCTTTCGAAGGTAATACGTTTTTATGAGTGTGATATTTTTATTTTTAAAAAATATTTAACTATACCACTGTGAGATATACAATTACAAAGTTGTTCATGTTTTGGTTTCAGTCATACAGTGTTCCAGCACCCACCTCTCCACCAGTGCCCATTTCCCACCACCATGTCCCCAATTCTTCCCCCTCCCCTAGCCTGCCTCTATGGCAGGTTCTTTTATCTTCTCTCTCTCTCTTTCTCTCTCTCTCTTCCTTTTCTTTACACATATTTTAACTAATATATTTAAGGCTTATCAAAAAATCCAAAGATTTCTTTTGTAGCTTCACATTATTGCATAATCAATTCTTTAGGATGTATTAATAGTGGTAATGTTTTTGCAGATGACACACGTAAAGAGCAAAGCTCACAATGGCATCTTGTTCCACCATTGTCGGGAAGCCACCGGGTCCCCAACAGTGCTGGGAAGTGAGATCCCTTCTACGTCCAAAGCCGGCGGGAATGGATGAAGACTCAGGAATCCGATGCAGTTTTAAAGGGCTTTACTTATCACAGGTTCAGGCATACAAATTAGCAATAGGAAAAACCCTGTACTTAGGATTCCCGTCTAGAATCCCAGACACATGTAGGCCAAGATGGCGGCCACCACGTGTAAAGGCCCTGTAAACAGGAGACAAAGACAAGACTCCCAAGAAGAGTGCAAGCTCACAAAGAAAGAGCCCAAAAGGAGAGAAAGAGAGAGGGAAGCAGGCTGGTTTTATACCCCTGCAACTCAGACCTCCCACTATTATGGGAAGCAGGAAGGGTCAAAATGCCCTTAGGTAATTTCTCCCAGCACCTCACCTAGGCCCCATTATATGCCAATGTTTGGAGCCAAGATCTGCCTGGAAATGCCTTTATAGGGTAGAGAAGGGGTTTTCTGAGATGGCATGCCTCTGTACCAAGACTATACTAATGCCAGTTAAATATTTCTCCAAGCCTTCACAAGAGTCTCGTCTACTTCACGGTAGTTTTGTATTTCAGTTGCCTTTGAGTTAACAGGGAGCCATGCTTGCTTGCTTGGAGGCAAACAGCTCTGGTCCAATTACTTAGAGATCCAATGTGGCCAGGCAAATCTGCTGGTAAAATCTAGCTAGTCCCACGATGATTGTGGTAGCATGAGAGAATATTTATACCCGCCAGTACAGAATACATGGTCAGATAAATTGCCACATTTAAACCACCCCACTATCTACAAAGTGATATGCAGGAGGCAATCCAGGACAGATGCAGAGGCTTTTAGGCTTTTTAGGTGTCCTGCAACACATTATCAATGTCTGAAGCAGGCATTTCAGAGGTTAGAAAGATAGCACAGTGCTCAGAAGTGCATACTTTGCACCTGTTGAACCCTAGTTTATTCCCTGTATTGGATGGTCCCTTGAGCACAGCTGCTTGTGGACCTGAAGGCCTCTGAGCACTAGTGCATGTGGTCCCTTGCATTGTACTTACTTACCATAGGGCCTGTGTACACAACATCCTGAATTTTAGCATTGAATGCCACTGTTGACTGAATATTGTTGTGAGTGGGCTCTGAGCCCCTAAGCATTGCTTGGAGGTGAAAAGGTCATTTCAGTCCAATTTGCAGATTGTCTGATTTGACCACCAATTTCTAGGCTGTGTCTAGAGTTCACATGGTTATTCAATCATTCAGACATGTTACAACACCCATATTTCTTGAGTGGATAATCATACACTTTTTGTAAGCCTTTTCCTGGAGTATCTTATACTTGTGATAACTCAAATATCACAAACACTGTAACTGCTAGATACAGAACTGAACCAGCAAGACAAAATCAAAACACAGCAGAAGCACTAATAAAAGGCAGAGCAAGGTATGTGTAGGTGATTGATCTCCTGCAGCCCCAATTTCACTGAGCTTTAAGGGAAGGGTCCAGCTGTTCTATCTCAAATTTATTAACTGACATAGGTTGTGGCTGGCTCTGAAAGGGAGCAGTGCTTTCCATTTTATTCTGCGGAGATATATTACCATCCTAGAAAATTCCCTTTCATACCCCCAAATTAAAGAGGACAGGAACAAACAAAAAGTCTTATAGCTGTCAATGAAGTTAATTTGGAGTCCCATCGAGTCTTATTTAATAACTTTACTGGATTATATTTAAAATGAGACAACAGACAGTGATCAACATTCCTGAGGACATTCATATAGAGAAACCTGCTTGGTTTTTGTATTTTCTACTTTCCAAAACGAGAGAAGCATCTTGTGGATCAAAGAGAAAAATATTCTTGGGAATAGGCTCCAATGCCCTACTTATGTATTGCAATTCACTAAAACATAAGTGTTTGAACTATTTATGAAATCAAATAATATTTTAATAGGACATTATATTTAAGTTATAAAATGAACAGAATATTTAAAAGATTAATTTCTATTCCAGAGAGCTGAGACGAATATCATTCACACTTATAACTGGGAAATAAACTGAAAAATAAGAAACTGTCTTAAACTTTTGAAGAACTGAAGTCACATGACAAATGATTTACCCCAAATCTAGAAAGAGTCTTGGAGGAAGAATTCAGACCCTTGTAAACCAGTTTTAGGTAGTATTTTTTATGTGTGATTTCTGTTGAATTCCTAAATGCTGATTGAGTGTGAAGTGTCCAAGGGTCATAGATTTTATTCTCTTTAAGCTTTACTCCAGAAACAACTAAGTATTTTCTGAGAAGTTAAAGGTAAACTTGATTTTAAAAAAAAACCAAAAAACAAAACAAAACAAAAGCCTCCTAATGCCAGCTGAAATAAAGGAAAACAACAGCCACCACTGAAATTTAAAATAGACCTATCTGTTACTAAACAAAAAAAAACTTGTAAGATGGACAAGAAAATATATCCTGAAGACACTTGCTTCAGTGGAAACCCACTGTAGCAAGGGAAAGGTAAAAACATCACAAAACGCTCTGTGAGGAGATAAGAGAAAACTTGTGTGCAGACACAGCATTCTATCTGGAAGAGAGACATACATGTGCTAATATCATACTGCCCCAACTCTCATTCACAGTTCTTGCTTAAGATGATGACTGGGTCAGAACATCAGAAAATACTCTTCTCTTTCCTCACTGCCATGCTAACAAATACTGTGTAAAATAAGGAGGGCAGCAAGAAACAGATTCATTTTGGGGAGAAATGCAAAGGGAAACTGCAAAGGGAAAAAGGAAAGGCTCAGAAACAAATGGAAAAATAACTAATTCAGGGGGGCGGGAATGATAGCACAGCGGGTAGGGCATTTGCCTTGCACTCGGCCCACCCGGGTTCTATCCCTGGCATCCCATATGGTCCCCCGAGCACCACCAGGAGTAATTCCTGAGCAAAGAGCCAACAGTAACCCCTGAGCATTTGCCAGGTGTGACCCAAAAAAGCAAAAAACTAAACAAAAAAATAACTAATTCAGCTCAGCTTCTACCTAGTTAAAACAAATCCCCAACACACCAAAAACTTGTCATGAAAAACAGTTCAGTTCCCTACATATACTCAGATTATTTACCTCAGTAATCACTGTCTTATCTAAACACAGTTTTCAAGTAAAATATGAAAAATACAAGAAAACATTCTGAAGAGACAAAGTAATAGAACTGCACGGAACACTGATCTTGAAATTATTAGAGAAGCAGAATTTAAATTAAGCATGTTTGGTGCTCCACTGTCATGACAACCTGAGTTCTGTAGACACTCCCTAGTGAAATTGTTAAAAGATCTTTGACATACAGCAAATGAGCACACGTTTATTTTAAATCACTTACTAAAGCAATGAGAATAATTAGAATGTGTAGTATTTGAATCAAGGGTCTTATCTTCCTTTTATCCTCCCAGTTCAGCATGAAAGAAAACTTCATTGCTAGCGGTGTCAGAATTTTCTTCCCATAACATGCAGTATCTTCTCAGGAATGGACCAACTTCCACCTCTTCTTCCCTTCTCCACTCGCCTTTTATCCACTCCTCTCCCTTTCAATCCTCTTCTATGCCCTCTCCTCTCCCCCTCCCCTCCCTCCCTCCCCCTCCCTCTCCTCTCCTCTCCTCTCCTCTCCTCCTCCTCTCCTCTCCTCTCTCCTCTCCTCTCCTCTCCTCTCCCTCTCTTCTCTCCTATCCCCTCCTCTCCTCTCCTCTCCTCGCCCCTCCCCCAACCCTCCCCTCCTCCCTCCCTCCCCCCCCTCTCCTCCCTCTCTTCTCCCCTCCCCTTCCCTCTCCTCTCCTCTCCCTTCCGTCCCTCTGCTCCCCCTCCTCCCTCTCCTCTCCCCTCCCCTTCCCTCTTCTCTCCTCTCCTCTCCCTTCTGTCCCTCCTCTCCCATCCTCTCCCCTCCTCTCCCTTCCCTCCCCTCTCCTCTCCTCACCTCCTCTCCTCTCCCCCCCATCTCCTCTCTCCTCCCCTTCCCTCTCCTCTCCCTCTCCTCTCCCCTCCTCTCCCCTCACCTTTCCTCTCCCCTCCCTCCCCTCTCCTCTCCTCTCCCCTTCCGGTCCCCTCCTCTCCCTCCTCCCCTCCCCTCTCTCCTCCCTTCTCTCCCCTCCCCTCTCCTCTCCTCTCCCTCCCTCCCCTCTTCTCTCCTTCTCCTCTCCCTTCCTCTCCTCTCCCTCTCCCTCCTTTCCCTCCCTCCCCTCTCCTCTCCTCTCCTCTCCCTCTCTCCCCTCCTCTCCTCTCCTCTCTCCTCTCCTCTCTCCTCTCCCTCCTTTCCCCTCCCTCCCCTCTCCTCTCCTCCTCTTTCCTCTCCTCCTCTCCTCTCCCCAATACCTGGTCGTGCAGGACTAACTCCTGGCTGAGTATTCAGGGATCATTTGAAAATTAAGTGGGTGTAACCTGGGGACACTTTACTGGTAAAGTGCATGACTTAAAGTCGTGAGGACAAGAGTGTAATATCTGGCAACACCAGAAGTGGGCCAAATCTCCCATAAGTCCCATTACACCACCAAAGAAAAACTATAGGGCCAGTGAGGTAGCTCAACTGGATGTTATATATGCTTTGCAAGCAAAAGCCCAGGTTTGATTCCCAGCACCACATGAGCCCTCAAACATAGACCCAGAAATAGCCTCTGAGCATCACTGGGTGTGGACCCTAAACAAACAAACCAAAGTTTTGCATTTTAAAATAAACTATTATTAAAATTAAAATATATCATATTGCATGGGAAAACATTTGAACACCATTTATCTCAGAAAGGGCTTGATCACTTGATCACTTGAATCCCGTCATTCATCGATTTGCTCGAGTGGGCACCAGTAACATTTCCATTGGACCCTATCACGTGCCAATGTAGCCCAATGGCATCTGGTTGATTCAGGAATATGAAGAGCCTCAAACCGTTCCTTCAGGGTCTTTGCAAGGAAGTCTGACCATCTTGTAGGTGGGCGGCCACGTGATCTTTTGACATCCCGTGGGATCCAGTCGGTAATGGCTCTAGTCCAGCGGTTGTCTCCAAATCGCATTACATGTCCAGCCCATCTGATTTTCGATGCCTTGGCAAACGAGACAGCATCCCTGATTCTGGAATAGCGACGAAGGTCAGAACTCCGGATTCCTTCTCTCACTTGAGTGAGGCGTGATATTCCAAGCATAGCTCTTTCGATTCCTCTCTGGGAGACCCGAATAGCACTCTCATCCTGCTTTCGTAGGGCCCAGGTCTCTGAGGCATATGTTAATGCAGGGAGAACGGTGGAGTCAAAGAGATGTGCCCGGAGCTGGAGGTTCTTTGTCCTTTTAGCTATTTCTTCGATGCCTTTGAAGGCATTCCATGCCGCTCTCTTCCTCCTGCGCAGCTCAGATTTTAGGTCTTTCATCATGTTGATTTCTCCACCTAGGTACACATAACTGCTGCATTCAGAGATGTTTGTTCCATTGAGAGTGAATGGGGCCTCTGGAACTAGTTCATTCTTCATGAACATAGTTTTCTTTAGATTCAGCAGTCGACCTATCTTTCCACATTCTCGGTCAAAGTCAGCCAGCATTTGTGCCGCTTGGCTAATGTTTGGTGTTATTAGAACGATGTCATCAGCGAAGCGGAGGTGGTGTAGTTGCCGACCATCTATCTTCACTCCCATTCCTTCCCATTCTAATTGTTGCATGATGTTCTCGAGGGTGGCGCTGAAGAGTTTTGGTGAAATGGTATCACCCTGTCGAACCCCTCTTTTCACATTAATGATCACTTTTTTGTAGAATGGTGAGATCCTGGTGGTGAATCCGTAATACAGCTCACCAACGATCTTGATGTATTGGGTTTGAACACCCTGTTTGGCTAGGGCTTCGATGACTGCTTCAGTCTCCACAGAATCAAAGGTTTTCTGTAAGTCAATGAACGTGAGACAGAGCGGCATCTTGTATTCCCTACAAACCTCAACGAGCTTGGTTACCATGTGGATATGGTCGATTGTGCTGAATCCTTTCTAGAAGCCTGCTTGCTCGCATGGTTGTCCTTCATCTAGTGTTCTGCTAATCCTGTTCAGGATGACTCGTGTAAACAGCTTGTAGATGACAGACAACAGGCAGATGGGGCGATAGTTGCCGATGTCTTGAATGTCTCCCTTCTTGAACAGTAGAACTGTCCTGCTGGTTTTCTATTGGGAGGGCACCTTGCATTTAGACAGGTAGCGTGTGAAGAGCCGAGCTAGTGTATTGATGAGTACAGACGGCAGATTCTTCAGGTGTTCGGGTCTGACTTTGTCTGGGCCTGGTGCTGTTCCCTTCTTTACCGACGAGATGGCATGTCGGATTTCAGAAGGGAGAACGTTGGGAATGACATATCCATCCTGTGGAATTTGGTATGTGGGCAGGTGGATGTGGCTATCAAAGAGATTTGAGAAGTCATGGATAATCTTCTCCATTGCCTTTCTGGAAGATGTGATAGATCCATCAAGGCGTTGGAGGGCAGTCATCTTGGTCTTATAGTTGGCAAATTACAGGCGGGCAGTGCGAATGCTTTTCCCAGCTTCTGGTGCATCTTCCAGTATTTGTGCTCTTCTGTCTTTGAGGTCTTCTTTTATCGCTTCTCTGCACCGTTTAGCAAGCTTGGACGTTAGCATTTGGTCTCCTGAGGCTCTCGCCTTGCCACGTTGGCGAATGAGCTCGAGAGTTTCTGAAGACAGGCGTTCTTTTGTGTCTTTCTCTCTCTCGGCATTCTTTGCACAATCATGGAGGTGCTGAACCAGTCGGTTGTATTCTTCATCGATGTCAGTCAATGATGGTATCTTTCCATGTTGCTGCAATGGTACCAAAGAGTTCCCAGTTGGTGGTCATTCTGGGAGTTCTCTTCTTAAACTTTGCAGCCTTTTCTCCCGGTGCGGGAAGTAGAATTTTGCACGAAGGAGACGGTGGTCCGATCCTGTTTGGAATTTGGGGGCGACAGCTACATCGGTCAGACAAAACCGTCGATTGAAGATGATGTGGTCAATTTCATTGTGGAACTGTCCTCCAGGAGATTCCCATGTCCAACGTTTCACTTCAGCTTTCTGTAACTGTGAGTTCCCATGAATGGTCTTGGTGGTCATGATGAACTCAGATAGTCTTTCACCCTGTTCGTTCCATTCTAGGCCATGGATCCCGATGTGGAGTTCTTCAGCCGATCTTCTTGGTCCTATCTTGGAATTAAAATCACCGACTATGATCTTGTAGACGGTGTGATCTTTTTTTATAGAACTCCTCCAATTCCATGTAGAATTTCTCAATTTCATCTTCTTTGTATGTGGATGTTGGTGCGTAGACAATGAAGATAGAAATTGCTGGCAGTGGGGCACATCTCTTCAAGTGTAATCGTCCTATTCGGTTTGTTAGGCATTCAAATGAATCAATGTTTACGGCCATGTTCGTGTTGACAAGGACACCGATGCCACCGATGCCTCTTTCGTCGCATGTTCCAAGGAACAATTCTTCTCCGGTGTCAAATACAGCATGATGCAACTGACGCCTCCTCATCTCAGTCAGATCAATGATGTTGTACTTGATCTTTTTTGCTTGCAGCATCAGATCCTCAATATATGCTTCCGATGCCAGTGCGTACGTGCATTGAAAGTACAGACAGTCATTTTAGTCCTTCTTCGTTTTGGCAGCCTAGGATGGCCATGAAATTTTGTCAGTCACTCCTTGTTTGCCTTTCTTACTGCTGCCGTATTAAGGGCTCTTTCGGGGTCAGGAAAATAAACATTTCTGTTACTGGATTTGGCATATCGAACACGCATCAGACAGCTTGCCAGGCCCTGCCATGCGGGCGCTATATTCCATTACTTTATGGGACTCTCTCAGAGGGGTGGTTTGAATATTTAGGGTAATTTGTAGGTAAATCGCGCGGCTGCAGCGGCCACGTGCAATGGGGAAAGCTGGTTTCTGCTCTGCTGGGTGTACCTGTGTCTTAGGCTCAAGCATTCCCTGCGCTTGAAATACTCTCCTCTGAAGGGCAGGTCTCTGTGTGGTGGGTCCTTGTAGGCTGGGTTTCTGACAAGCCAGGCTGGAGACTGGATTAATCTGCGGGCTGGAGACTGGATTAGTCTGCTGGGTGGAGATCTTACCTGCTGCAGAGTGTGGATTGTGAAGATCGCTGCCAGCAAGATGTGGGGGGTTTCTCTGGGCTCCTCCGAGGGCTCCATCAGGATGGTGGACTCGGGTCGGAAGTTGCTCTCCTGGTCCATGGAATGCAGGGGGTTCAACGGGAAAGCTGGTTTCTGCTCTGCCGGGTGTACCTGTGTCTTAGGCTCAAGCATTCCCTGCGCTTGAAATACTCTCTCCTCTGAAGGGCGGTTCTCTGCGTGGTGGGTCTTTGTAGGCTGGATTTCTGACAAGCCAGGCTGGAGACTGGATTAATCCACACTCTGCAGCAGGTAAGATCTCCACCCAGCAGACTAATCCAGTCTCCAGCCCGCAGATTAATCCAGTCTCCAGCCTGGCTTGTCAGAAACCCAGCCTACAAGGACCCACCACACAGAGACCCGCCCTTCAGAGGAGAGTATTTCAAGCGCAGGAATGCTTGAGCCTAAGACACAGGTACACCCGGCAGAGCAGAATCCAGCTTTCCCCCGTTGAACCCCTGCATTCCATGGACCAGGAGAGCAACTTCCGACCCGAGTCCACCATCCCAATGGAGCCTCGGAGGAGCCCAGAGAAACCCCCACACCTTGCTGGCAGCAATCAGAAAGGGCTAATATCTAAGATATCTAAGAAGCTTATAAAACTCAATAAAAGCAAGCAAAAAACCATAAACAGTGGGAAGACAAGGGGCCAGAGAGCTAGTACAGGGGTTAAAGTACTCGCTTTAGCTCTTGTTAAGGTGTGGCTGACACTGGTTTGGTTCCTGATACTGCATGTGTTCTTGAGCACTACCACGAGTGATCTCTGAACACAGAGCCAGGAGTAGTCACACTGAGTAAAAACACTGAGCACTGCCAAGTGTGACTCAATCTTCCCCCACAAAACTGGTAATACAAAATGAGCAAACACTTTACCAAGAGAAGTATTTAGATGGTCAACAGGCACATGAAAACATCCAAGTGCCTATTGACAGACATTACACAATGACATTTTCTTGACTTTTAGGTCATATCTGGAAACGCTCAGGGCTTACTCCTGACTGCTCAAGGATCATTTCTAGATGGGTTTGGAGTAACATATAGGGTAACAGGAACTTAACTATGTTGGTGCTATGCAAGTCAAGTGCCCTACCCTCTGAACTATCTCTCTAGTCCCCAGAGATGAGTCTTTTATTATAACATGGATGAAACTGGAAAAAGTCATGCAAGTGAAATAAATCATAAAGAAAAAATACCAGATGATGTCATTCATTTATGGTAGATGAATAAGCAAAATAGGAGAATACATAATGTACAATAAAATCGAACAACTGCTGTGGTTACCAAGCTGGATGGGGGTAGAACGGACAGCTTATAGGGGATTCAATTAACTTTGATTACTAGCATTAGATAATGATAGAAGGCATGGTGTGTTATTACTACATCACCAAAGCATATAAATTTTATACTTTTTGAAACCAATGTTACCTCAATAAAAGACATATTTAACAAATGAAATGAAAATACTTGGTTAGTAGCAAGACCACTCTATTACTAACAACTTTTCATCACAAGAAAAAGTTTACTGATCCATGTAACAGTACAGCTAAAGTGTGCCTTCCTGAAATCCTGAAAAAAATGATCTATATAGATAAGGATCTTAAATGTTAAGAAATCCTGAGAATCAAGCTGAAGTAGATATTGATCATACTGTCACATATTAAAAGTCAAAGGTAGAGGGGCCAGAGAGATAGTATAGTGGGTAGGGTTCTTGCCTTACAGTGGGCAACTTAAGTTGGATCTCGAGTTCACCAAAAATGATCCCTAAGCACAGCTAGGTGTGATCTAAAAAAATGTTAAAGTGGATCAACTCAGGAATTCCTATTTAGGTGGCCAATGTGTACACTATGGGGACAGTTGAAATCACAGATTATGACAAGACATAAGCATGACATGATCTAACCTGAGTAGCCATTCAGATGAGTTCTGAATGTTTGGAACATATTCATGCCCACTTTCCAAATAGAGGGAATATGTGTTAGTAGGAAAGTTGATAGAAAAGTTTGCTGTTTGGAACAGATACAGTCTGAGTGGAAATTAGTACGGGTTCTGTAGTTATCATTCATATAAAACATGAGTGATTTTTCTTCCGTGGAACAAAGTGGTGGACCGTGTTGGATGGGCTCACATTCTAAAGGGTCGAATCAGATGGTAGCTATTGAGTCCATGCTATTTAGACAAACGTTTGACTCTGGATCTGATCTTGCCATGTTGGGAGGTATGCTTTCGACACGTAATGCATGCTAGGGAAGTAACAGGAAAGACTGGCCATCTAAAGCTTTTTCCATTATAAGCTTTGCTACATTAAAGAATACTGAAAAAAAAATGCTGAACATAGAGCCTGAGAACAGAAATGATAGGAAAGTTACTTATAAAGGTAATCAAGAAAATGTTTAGCTAGAAAATCTTGTATAAAATCTTCCATATGGTAAAATGCTACCCTCTTTCTCTTCCGCTTCTCTCTATCCCCTCAGACACACAGGCACACAGGAAATGAGAGCAGTACAAATTAACCTTTGCAAAAAGTCAACAAGTAGGGATATTGATACTGTGTATAACAAGGACAGAGACGGGAGAAAGCATTTTCAACTAGAGGCCTATCAGAGGGGAGGTGATCAAGGCTGGACTTCTAAGGATAAGCAGCAAGAGAACCTTGGATCAAGAGGAATATAATCATGGAAAAGAAAATGACATGCAAGCATAAGAGAGAAAGAAGTAACAATGGAGCATATTGTATGAAAGTTTCTTTTGGACAGGGCAGAGAAGTGAATGATAATCTAGAAATGAGGGTCCTGAGACTTAGTTTTGCTGAAATGTCAGTTCTCAGGATAAGGAAAATAGAACTTACCATGAGGAGAGCTTTCAATCAGAAGAGTGACAAGTTTAAAACATTGTAGACTGACATGTAATTGGTTGGTAATATGGGCATGTTGAGGAGAGGCACTGAAGGCTACTAGTCAGAGAAGGGTTTCTCTAATAGTCCAATAAACAGAAAGTCCTAAATCTGTAAGCATATTTATATCACCCTTTTCATAATTACTCAAAACAGAGAATAAGGTAGATGTCTTTCAAAGGGTACAGATAAATTGTGGAACATGCATATAACATTATTATTCATCACAAAAGAACAAAATAAACTATTGACATAAACAACTTAAACAAATGTCCATGGCACCATGCTAAGAAGTCTGTCTCTAAATATGAGATGTAATAGATTTCATTTCTATAACAATTTGAAAAAGGAAAACTATAGTAACTAGGAATAGACCTGTGATTGCCAGAATTTAGAGAAGGGAATAAGACAAGACTATAAAGGAATAGCATTAATTTAGGGACAGTGGTTGCTATATGTATAGTACTGCATTTAAATATATCTCTATATTTATATCTATATCTATATCTATACACAATTGTTGCAGGTGTGACTGTGGTGCCCGGCTGTGTGGGCAGATGGCAGACAGGAGACAGGTTTGTCTACACCCAGGGCTCTGTGCCATGGGCCCTGGATGGTTGATGGTCTGACATAGAAAAAGACTAGGCCCCTGGGATGAACCCAGAGCCACGGCAGAGCCTGGCAAGCTACCTGTGGTGTATTCAATATGCCAAAAACAGTAACAATAATGGACCTCATTCCCAACAAATGGAGACATTACTGGTGCCCGCTCAAGCAAACTGATGATTAATGGGAAGACAAGTGATACAAATGATATATATTTTCTGTGTGTGGATTTCTCTCTAAATTATTTTTGAAATGTTGATTTTTGAGGCTGTATATTTTTTGAGGTACAGTTTCAAGTTTTGTCAAATATTTGTTACCACATTGCAACCATCAGTAAGGTACAAATATTCCCCTTCCACATTTCATTGGACTCCTGTACCCCTTCAACCAAAGCCTATAGATTTTTTACTTCATGATGAGATCTGTACATCAAAAAGGTCTAATTTGTGTAGCATAAAATGATTTAAATGATCATAGTTGTCCCCATATTGAAGAGGGGAAATACTATACTTAATAATTACATTAAGTTAGCAAATACATTTATATTAAACTTTCCTCCATCCTTCCTTCCCCATTGTAGTTTTTATTGTTGACTGACACATTCCCCTGATTTTCCAGTTTGCTCCGTTGACCAGATTATTAGTTGAGGCACTACTAACATGTCTTGATGTTTTAGGTTTCAGGTATATCAGTATCCGTTAATGTACTACTTTTACAGAAAATTTATATTTTTACAAAAAGTTCTCTCTGATCATTAACAATTATCCATATTGATTGTTCACTTTTTAATGAAACAAAGTGAATGACAATAGTGTATCTTAAGAATACCATGAGTGAAAAACAAAGTTAAGAAATTTGCCTATTTCATGGACATGGAGAGGATCATGCTGGAGTGAAATTAGCCAGAGGGAAAAGGACAGATATAGAATGACTGCATTTATTTGCGGAATATAAAAAATAGTATGATACCAATATTCAAGGCCAGACAAAACATGGATCAGGAGGTCTTATCAGTGGGTAGAACCTACTGCAAATGTGTGGGAGTCAGAAGTTAGGTAACACAGAGAAAGGAACAGTGTACTAATAATTTTGATAAATGATAATACCAGCATAGAACTGAGCATTTAAAGTAGGCAAAAGGATATACATGATAACCTCTAAAGGTATGTATTGCAAGCCACAATGTATAAGAGAAGGGAGAGAGAAAGGAGAGAGAGGGGGAGAGAGAGAGAGAAGTGAAAATTTCCTGCCATAGATGCAGGCTGGAGTAGGGGGAATCAGGGGACATTGGTGGTGGGAAATGGGCACTGGTGGATGGATGGGTGCTGGAACACGCTATGACTGAAACCCAAATATGAACACTTATAACTGAATATCTCACGTTGGTATAATAAAAAAATTAGAGGGGCCAGAGCGATAGCACAGCGGGTGGGGCGTTTGCACGCCGCTAACCTGGGTTCCATCCCTGGCATCCCATAAGGTCCCCCAGCACCACTAGGAGTAATTCCTGATCGAAGAGCCAGGAGTAACCAGTGAGCGTCGCCGGTTGTGACCCAAAAAAAAAAAAAAAGGCAAAAAAAAATTAGAAAAAAAAAATACCATGATTGAACAAAAATTCTTCCTGCTGAAAAGCCTCACATGATTACAGGGAACCCTCCTTTGTAAGTGTTCCATGAGTGCATGACAATTATTTTCCAAAATGTTTCTTTGAGTTCCAAAACAAAGCTTACTGAGAGACTCCAGGAATTTTTTTTTTTGATGGACTCATCTGAGGTCGGTCTGTAGCTTCCAATTAAAACCAAGTGGAAGGCTGAAAAAGACCATAAATCATCTAGCATTCAACAATTTAAGTTCAGCCAAAAAGATAAATAGTGGATTGTTCACATAGAAGTACTAGCAAGAGAAATCTTTCTACAGATTAATTTGCGAGTCAACTTTTAACGGTGCTGTTTTAGAAAGATTTAAAAAATAACGCCAACATCCTTTGTTGTGAAAACTGTCGTTTCCTTTGTAGCCATTAGAAAACTTCCCCAAAATCTTAAAATTGATATAACTTCTTTTCCATTTGTGTTAAACATTGCTCACTCGTCACCTCCGTTTTAATATTATTTTTAAAGTAGGTTCATCATTTGAAACATTGAACAAAAAAGAGAAGAAAAGATCCACCTCTTTCTGCATTCCTAAATTCTTTCCTAGCCTCTCCCTCTATCCCCGCCCATCCACCTCCTTCGCCTGCTAGTTGGACTGCTCGCTAGCAACGACTCCCTGCGAAAATAGTAGGGTTGTTGGGTCTCTGGGGAGGAACAGAAGTCGGACACCCGAGAGAGAATAAGAGAGAGAGATGATTTCTTAAAAGAAGAAATAGATGAGCTAGAAGTGTAACCCTCTTCTTGGTAATCTAGGAAAAGCGAATAGAAACTGCACAGAGATGCTAAGCAGTTTTATTGTTTCTGATGGGCAAATAAGCAAGAAGATTGATAGTATCCAGCGAAGGGAATGTGGGGAGCGGCCCAGTGGTAAGTGGGAGGGGGAATTGAGGCCGCGAGCTCATTGATGACGCTACCCTCACGTGACCAGGAGTCGACGTGTGCAGAAGTCCTTAGAGTCCAGGGCCTGTTTCCCTGAAGCAGCTCCCTATTGCCGGAGAAAAAAGTACCTCGGATCCTTTCAGGTCTGTATAAAAGTTGGTTCTGCCTTAGGGGCTCTGAGAATAAGGAGTCAGAGAGCAGAAACGAAGAAGGCTACTGCTGCTTTCCAAATCCTATCATCTCGCCAAATTTATCATTTTTGTGCAGGAAATTTCAGGCTGTTTGTGTGTGTAAGGGGGTGGGAAGAGCGGTGCAGAGGGAGAGAATGCTAGCCAATCGCCGATCCTGGGAGAGTGAAATCATTTGGAAATAACTTGCTGGTCTCCCACTCCGGTTTCAGGGAACCGCCGAGCACAGGGGAGCGAGGGCGGGGTTAGATTAAAAGCGGGGTGCGGAGGACGTGGACAAACTTTGCCAAAGAAGGCCTTGACTCCCAAAGGGGTCTTGTGGTTCAGGTACTACCTTGCTCACCCGTGCACCCGTCTGTCGGTCTGCAGGACTCTTTGGAGCGACACAAACCGAGGAAGAGAAAAGGGAGGAAAATCCTCGGATCCTTTCAGGTCAGTGTAAGGGTGTAATTGTCTAAGTTCCTTTGCCGGGGGTGGGGGGTGGAAAACACTAAAGTACTCCCCACGGTCACTGCAGCCTCTCCCCATCCGGAGAGCCAGCGCGCTCCGAGACCTGTGCGGAGACAGAAGCGGAAATGAGTGGCGGGGGGCAAGTTTGGGGAATACTTGGGAAGAGGGAGGGGAGAACCGAGACCGGATCAGCTTGTCTCAGGTGGGAGGCTGGAGGTTGCAAAAAACTTAGGAAAGTCAGAAGGGCGGGAATGTTGGAGAGCAGAGGTGAGGGAAGAGTTAATTGTTCCACCCCTGCTCCCTTTTCTGGGCTAGGAGAGGCCTGTAGCAGAGCCTGCTGGGAAATGGTGGGCTGGAGCTGGAGAAGATGGAGCTGGGAGAGGGGGCAGGGGAGGGAGGTGGGGGAGGGAGGGGAGGTGGAGGAAGGGGTGGAGTCCTGGGAGTTCCGAGCCAGCCGCTCCAGCCTTTAGTTGGAAAAACTTTGACAAGGAATGAGAAAGGGGCCGTCTCTCTGGGAACTCCATCTGAGTTTTTTTTCCCTGGCATCTAGTTTATTGATTCCTTGGTTTTTTGTTTTAGGATTCATTAATTCAAAAGGAAATAAGAACAACACTCAGCATGCAAAAGTCTTGTGAAGAAAATGAAGAAAAAGCACAGAACATGCAAAGGTGGAGGAAGACCATCCTGCAGTTGACATACCACAGGAGGTGGGGGAAATCCTCAGCCTCCCTCAAGAAGGTGTAAGCCAGGAAGCAGAAGAAAACCTTAGAGGAGGGCTGATCCAACCTGAGCAGGAATTTAAAGAGAACACCCCCTGGTTAGGCATTTGGACCCTGAAGAAATAATAAGAGGAGTAGATGAGTTGGAAAGGCTTAGGGAAGAGATCAGAAGAGTGAGAAACAAGTTTGTGATGATGCATTGGAAGCAGAGACATTCACGCAGCCGTCCTTATCCTGTGTGCTTTAGGCCTTGAATCCTTTTCTGTTTGATACTAAAATTTGGCCCCTGATTTCTTTCTGTTAGCATTTTCTGCTGTA
Source organism: Cryptotis parvus (assembly GCA_021461705.1). NCBI lineage: Eukaryota > Metazoa > Chordata > Mammalia > Eulipotyphla > Soricidae > Cryptotis > Cryptotis parvus. Next base: position 13,561 of record JAJIBD010022282.1, on the reverse strand, counting down.
CTTTTGATCTACCTTTTACTTTTAATCATGTGGTAGAATTTTGTTTAAGGCAGTGTTCTTATTACCAACATCTCATTGAATTTTGTATTTTTAAACCATTGTTTGTGTCTAATTTTCTAGTAGGAAGTTTCACATAGATGCATGAAAATATGTCCATTTCATGTCATAAAATAGTACAGCAGTTATAAAGCAGCATATTCAGTATCAGCTCACATGTAGGATAAAATTCCTAATTTTGTGTGTATGTGTGCACATGTGAGGATGTGTATACATGCATACCTATATCAAAAAACTTGTTTTCTATGTGGTGTATTTGTATTTTTTTTCTTTGCTTATTTGTATTTTTAATGATCACAACACACCACTATGAAACAAGGACTTTTTAATAAATTATAATCAAATAAATGCAACCAGCGAATAAGAGCAACAGGGGCACCTAAACTCTTGGTGAAAGAACAGTTAAAAGTGTAAACGTGATATTACCTCTGGATTGCTTAACCGGGGAATAAAACTGGCAATTATTACTGATACATCTGCTTTAAGACTTGATTTTTCGTGGGGGAAAGCACTGTCTCAAGGCCTCTGAAGATGATTATGAGCTATGATTCATGAGCTCTTGTTTCTATCTGTGCAAACAGTAACCTAAACCACTATAGAGTGATTATTTGATGGAGGATCCTGGCATGATGGAACCTTTGCTGAGCAATAAGGGGGTCTTCCATATGCCAGTCCTCTCTTGGGCCCCATCCCTCTCTCCCTTGTGGTACACAATGCCTGCTGGGCACTGCTCCGTCTTCGGCTGGATCTTTGGCTCTAGGCTGACCCCACTGCCCAAAGTGCACTGTAGTGCCTGAGTGCCAAGTACCAGTGTCCTGGAGTGTAGAGGGCTACATCCGTGTTTTACATCCTCTTTCTGCTTTCTAGTTATACTTAACACAGGTACGACTATTCTGGGGTAGTTTGGGTAATATTGGTTTGCATGATTCTTAGCAAAATAGTTAAGGCTTATTAATATTAATATTTTATTATTATTGTTATTATTTTCGGGCCCTACCTGCTGTGCTTAGGAATTTCTCCTGGATCAGGCATCACTCATGGTGGGGCTTTAGGGACTATATGCGATACTGTGGATCCAACCTATATGGCCATATGCAAGGAAAGTGCCGTATCCACTGGACGGCTGTGGATCTAAATCGTCCAGTTCTTAATCACAGGACTGCTTTCTACATAAGAGTCAGATGCCTTTACATCGGGATCTGAACCAGCATACAATTTGGAGTGAAAACCAGGGTTTTGTCTGGTTCTGCTGCTTTTGTTTATGGGTTAAGATTTTGTCCTGTGACATCTGTTCCTGAAGGCTCCTTATAGGCCAGCCATACTGGTTTACAAAACTCTTGGAATGTGCTTAAATTGCACAAAGTGATACAGTAAAGAGCCAAAGGAATAGTTTCCTTTACCTCACCCATACCCAAGTTAGATGTGTAACAAAGTTTACAAAGATGCTAAAAGATCTTATAAATGTAGTTGAAGTAGAATGGCTGCCATGTAATTATTAGGAACTATATTTTTCTAGAGATTATTCCTTTTCATATCTCTACCTGTTTGTAAGGGTTTAATTGACATACCTGCTTATTTCTGGGTTTAGCCAAGTCACACAGAGTCATCCGCTCTATTGCTGAGCTACATTACTGTTCCTGAGTATTATGTTATATTTATAATATATATTATGTACACTATATGTACACTAAGCCTCATCACACATTAGTTGGTAGCAAAAAGTTCAATAGATTTGTACTAATTCTGCTTCTTTGATACATTTACACAGTTTTATTGGCATGAAAAACTATTCTAAGTACAGGTACATGGAATGGATTACTTTCTAACCGCATTATCAAAGTCTTGCTTTTTTTAGTTGCATCAGAATCATTTGAGAATCTTAAAATGCTGATTTTAAGGCTTACCAACTAGATGTGGCTCCTGTACTAACAGTATTAACAAGTTCCTACATGAAATTCCCTATGATTAATACAAAGGGAATCAGATGGACAACAGGTATAAGTAGTATACTTTCCATTGTTACACACATTACCCATGAAACAGTTATAGGAAAAGGTTGGTGAATATTGAAATTCAGAAGTAGAAACATAATAACATTTATCATTTTAAGAGCAAGTTTTAAAGGAAAAGTACAGTTTTGACAAAATATAAAAAATGACTTAGAAAAGATAAAAAAAGTCAAGGGAGGGAATGTAAAACAAGATGCAATTTTTCATTACATACATAATATAAGTTTCTTTTTCGTGAAGAACATGTTTGACTAGACATTCACTTCTAATATGAGTAAAATGCATACAATTTCTCTATATTTTGATCAGCAGAAAAAAATTATTAAGCCCTGTGCCCTTCAACTTTGTTTTCATTTTTCACTTTAGAATAATACTTGGGGAATCCTCATGTTTTCTGGTCATTCTTCAAGGTTATATTCCAGCTTGAAGGTGGAGGCTGGGAATATTCCAGCTGGAATGAGATGTGGGTGACAGTTTCACAAGACAGATGAACCAGTTTTCCTAGTGTTCTCAGCATGTGGAAGGACTTTTCCCAGCTACACTCGTCTCCACTGTGGTCTGATGTTTTTTTCTGACCCAGCATGCAGCACCTGGACACAATGTCCAGAGGGCCACAGTTACCTACCTTGCATGTCACTGCCCTTTGCCTTAGCCCTTTGTCTCTTGGGATGAAGGACATTTTATAAGGCAGCAGATAAACTCCCAAGGGTTTCAACCTGGAAAGCTTGGTTGGGAGAGTCTTTGAGCAAGCAGATGTCTGACTGGTTGGGGGACGGGGGTGTCTTGTAGCCGAGCAGAAGGGGATCTTCTTTTATGTATTTATTTATTTATTTTTTGCTTTTTTGGGTCACACCCGGCAATGCTCAAGGGTTTCTCCTGGCTCTGCACTCAGGAATTACTCCTGGCGGTGCTCAGGGGACCATATGGTATGCCAGGATCGAACCTGGGCCAGCATGGGCCGGCCCTTGTGCAAGACAAACGCCCTACCGCTGGGCTATCACTCCGGTCCCTGTCCGGGGATCTTCTTTTAAAGTTCAATGAAGTACTCTTCAACTCCCTAGCGGAGGTAAGCCATGATCTCACCCTTAGCTGTCCTACCTGCCTCGTGCAGGTCTCCTTCCCCTACCCTGTTTTGATAGTTCTGTGGCAACTTTAGCCCTTTATGTCTGCTGAAGTGCTTCTGATGTTTGTGTCATCCCAGGCACAGGAACACAGGAGACTCCAGATAAAGAAGCTTACACAGGTGTGTAGTTCCACAATTTAGGATAAAAGAAGTTTCGCCTCTTACTTGAATAACCCCATGCACTGCAGACCCCGTCTATGATTTGCAGGCCAGAGAAATTTAGCTGTGAGTTGGTGTGAAGATAAATTTGAGAATATTAATATTAGAGGAATCAGTGCCTTTGTGACATGGTTTAGGCCTGTCATTAGGAATAATTGCCAAACTTTTGGGCATACTAAAGGACTAGTTGGGCAATTAGGATAAGGTGAAATAGTCCTTTGAGTTTTAGAGAGCAAAACGGTTGCATATATGGACATATATGGCCAGATAAACTTGAGTTCCAATCGGAATTCTTTTTATAGTATATGTGGCTTTACAGAAATCACTTCTCTTCTTTCTTGGAGGACACCTCTCATGTTAATGAGCCAGACATCTCTGGTCCACATATTAAACTCTAAGGTCCAAAAGAATTTCTTTTCTACCATTGTCATTGTCTTCATTGTCACTATCAACACCATCATGGGATGTGCTGAGAGATTGCTAGGTGTTAGTTGGGCACAGGTCACATATTGTGAAGTTTTGTAGAAATCATTGAGAAATAAATGGTATTGCTAATTGAAAATTTTAGGTTTAAAGTTCTGAAAACCCATTATCAAAAATCATAGACTGAGTATAGTGGAAAGTCCTGGCTAGAATTTAATTCGTCTTATAAGAAGTATGAGGCCATATTGATTGGTTCATTCATCTGAAAAAAAAATAAAACTATATAATCTGTACAACTTGTAAAGAGTAGGTGGCTCATTCTAATAAATGTGTATTTCATGGTTATTCAATAAAAAGAAAATTGAAAAAAGCCATAAGGTTTATGATAAAAGGTACATACCACAATTTGATGCTATTTATGCATATAAATATGTGTGAGAAGAAATATGTTGAGACTAAGAGATCTGGTTTTGAAGACCTTAAACAATAATTTGGGGAAAGTTGCCTGCTTTTATTATTCCCTAGTTCTAGGCTTGATCCATCAAGGATAGACAATATCTGGGCCCTTAAGTCTTTGCTTCTAATTAATCTAAAAGTGCAGAAACGTATGCCTCCATTAAAAGACAAAATTATTTCTACGATATAAAGTGATACAAACAAAGAACTCAGAACTAGTTTAAAAAGTAGATGTATTAAATTCCATAATAAAGAGGTAACACTGGTTCTTTTTTAACACTGGCCTTAAATCATGTTCTGTAATTCACCTAATTTCTTACAACAAAATGCTTTCAGCATTTTCCCCCAACGGAGAATAATTTGAATAACAGTCTATGTTATTTCTAAGAAATGATGCTGTTTGTAGATGGTATGACTAAGATATGATTGGAGGCATGTGTCAAAATTTTTATAACTTTACTAAATCTAGAAAAAAATTAATTAGCTTAACAAAACTTGTGTCAAAATTTATGGCATACAGCAGACCTTCATAGAATGGTAGATCTTTGAACATCCTTATCATCAGTGCTGTTATAATCATTATTGTAATTATCACCATCATGCAATGTTGAGATGATACCCAAACAGTACTAAAAATATCTGTGCTTCCTTGGTCCAATATTTCCTTTCAAAACCAAAACTTTGTTCCTTTAATAAAGTTCTCTGTATAAAATAAGCAAATTGTATATAAATTGAATGAAGCATTGCCATTCATTTGAAATTATTTGAAGTTGAATTCTATATTTTACCTCTTTTAGTACTCTGCTGCTGTTTCAGTATTGTAGCATGAGAAACAATACTGAAATACTAACCCATTTCTAGTTTAAACTTTTCAATGAGAACATGGGGGTTAAATTAGAAAGCATAAAAAAGGTGAAACTAGTATAATTCTGTTCCTACTTTCTCTTTAGCAAGAAAGGGCCTATTGTCTCTTCCAGTTCTTCGTTTTCTTTATGTTTCATCTTACTTCTGAGAAGAACCTAATCTGAGACAATTTCCCTTTTTCTTTGCCACTTTAAATTTATGTTGTATTTCTGCCTTTGGTCACAAGGTGGCGTTTTATAACTGCTTTCTAAAGAGTATCCCACCGATTAACTTATTTCAGAAATAGGAATAAACATAGCTTTCAAAGAATATTGTAAGTAGAGCTCCCAATTATTCTTAAAATTATAAAATTGTTGAAGGAATATGCCTTAATATGCATTTACTAGAGTTTCCAAATTTGCATTTAATTTATTTACTCATTCAACAGATATTTATGAATGTTGACTATGTCAGACTGTGTTCATAAATATCAACAGATATTTATAGCTGTTGACTGTATGTCAGACCAAAATCAATGTATCAACTCCAGACTCTTCTCCTGAGATTCTATATTCAACTGCTGATATCAATCACTTGGACTAAGAGAAATGTTACCCAACTAAATGGTCATAACTGGAAGCACAATTAATCACATTAAGCTAGGACCACCATCCTTTAAATGGGGTGGTGTGAAAAACGTAAAAGCCTAAATTTAGAGTCATAGAGTTTTATTGAAAGATTCATCTTATTTCAGAACTCTTGCAATTGATCGAGGGTTTCTTCTTATTTTTGTAACCCAGGAAGTGACTTAAAAATATCAGACTTCACATACAAATCATGCCTATGGTATCTAGTGTTGAGAATCAAAATCTCCAAATGGGCCCTGGTGGAGGGATGAGTGCTGGAACACTGTATGACCGAAACCCAAACATGAGCATCTTTGTAATTGTATATCTCATGGTTGTATAATAAAATATTAAAAAATTGAAAAAATCTCTATTATTTATTTGATGGCCATTGATGAAGATTATTTCCAAAGTTTACTTGCGTTTTACTCCCACATCTGTTCTTCCTGAACACTAGCTTGATGCTCTGGCCCTTGGCTAAGTTCTGGACTGCTTTGAGCAAAAAAGAAGTCCCTATTTTCCTGATGCTTATATTCTAATTTGCAGCCTTAAAATACTGACCATTGAAACTAACATACAGTGAAGTGTAATGAAATGAGTGTAAATTAAGTTATTTCTGTCTCTCCAAGATGGTTCCTGTCCTCTTCCCAATCTCTGTCACTGCCCCCATTCTGAAATAACTATTCCCTTTATTTCTACCAGCTTGTGTATTACTTTTACTTGTAATAGAATTTCAGATAAATTTAATCATACAGAGTGTATTTTTATTCCGACATATTTCACTAATTTTACTCAATACGCTGCTTTTAAGATTAATTGTTGCATTGTGTATATTAGTAATTTATTTGTTTTTAAATTATTGCTGTGTAGTGTCACATATGTAAATACATGGCAATCTATATATTCAATGTTTTTGATATATTTATGTTTCCATTTTTAATCTAGTGTAAACATAGCTGCTATGAACTAATTAGATGCGTTTTGCACACATATGTTCTTATTTCTCCTTGGTTAATGTTTAGGAGTAGAATCGCTATCATAAAAAAGCAACAGTTTAATTAAAAAGTTGAGGACATCGTGTCTAGAAGGACAGTTCAGGGATGCAGACACATGCTTTGCTTTTGCTGGACCTCAGACACCTCTGGCACTGCTCAGATCCCTGAGCATTTCTGAGTGTAGACTTGATGGCTCCAGAGCATCACCTCTTGTATCCCTAGGAACCCTAGAGAGCCGCCAGTGTGGTCTGTCTTGGTGGTCCAAGGCACCTCAGGGCTTGGAGCACCATCTCATCCTTGGGACTCTGCACTGAACTGTCTTGCTCAGGATGAATTATTAGGAAGGATGTGTCTCTCCTCTCAGCCTCGTCTTCTGAGTTCTGCTTGGGCCACCCTTCATCACTCAAGATTGAAAACATATTTGGCTTATAGGTTAATTGAAAGAACATTGGAGTTTTTGTTAATTGGATTAATTTCCCAGACTTTTAAAAAGCCAGATGTTCAGAAATGACCTTTGTTTCAATTACGTCACAGTATATAGAAACCTCAGTTTCCTTTCTGAGGTTCATTGTCCAAAATACTGATGCCTAACACTGATGTTCCCTGGAGGCTCATCCCAGGAGTTCATTTCCTGGAGGCGGCAGACCAGTGCTCTAGCAGAAGAGCAAAAGCGCAAGAGTGATTCCAGAGCTCTGCAGCCGCAAAGGCGCTCAGGAGCCTTAGCGAAGTGCTGTGGTTGCTCTGCCCAGCCGATCTCCTGCAGTGGAGTCCTGACTGTGCCAGGGGATCCTGGAGCTGGTAGCTCTGTCTCTCTGGTAGCGGTTCTGGAACCGAGACCTCCCAGGTCTCGGGCTTCCGGGGCAGCTAGGATGCGGTGTGTTTGCTCTGGGTTGCCACTGATCCCTTCTCTAACTTACCTAACATTTGTTCCCCCACACACTTGTGGTAGATTCCAGCCATTGACAAGTCCCTCCTGACCCGTTTTGCCTGGCCTTAGATATTACTCTCATACTATTTTCTTATATACCACAAATGAATATAGTCATTCTATATCTGTCCTTTTTCTTCTGAATAATTTCACTCAGCATGTTACTCTCCATGTCTATCCAGTTACAGGCAAATTTCATAATTTCACTTTTCCTAACAGCTACATCGTATTCTGTTGTGTAGATGTACAAGAGTTTCTTTATCCAGTCATCTGTTCTTGGAAACTCAAGTTGGGAAACAACGTTTATTTTTTATCTGCCTACATGATAAAGGTGGTTAAGTGCAAAATGAGCCTATATGAGAAGAGAAAGGAAGTGAAATAAATATTGTGCTGGGTGCACTCAAGTGTACAAATTGATACACCATTGAATTACCCTATTCCAAGTAGGTAGCTATCTCAGAACCAATAATGAGGCTGAGGCAGAGCAGGATTGAGATTCTTTTGAGATTTGAAATGACTTGAAAATGACACTGGTCTGATATGTTATTTATTTCATTCCTTTATAATAGTCAAAGCCCTAGAAATGTAATTATTTATATTAGGGAACACATAAGTAGTTTAGCATGAATAATGAGTGCATCTGATTATAACAACAAATGTATTAAAGTGTACATGTGTACAAAGGTGTTATATTGGAAAATACGCACATTTTAAAGTTATGATTCAAAGAGCACAAAAAAGAGAAAGGCTGTAAAACTGATGGGGATGAGAACAAGTCAATATGACATAGTGTTCTGGTCTGTAATCTGTAGGAGTATTGTGTTAAGGTCTGATTAAATCAGTTCAAAACAAAAGTAGGCTGTCACACTGCTCCTAGTTGCCCTAATTTCAGTCAAGGGACAAAGGAGAGGAATATAGATATGATCACTTCATTTGATCACTTGCCATCCCGTTATTCATCAATACAGAGTTTCCTGACAGGTCGTCTCCCCAAGAAAGATAGGATTTGGGCTTCCCTGGCGACACTGTCTCCACAAAGCAGAACCATGGACCCTGCTATCTTGGGTCATTTCCCTGCATTGATCAGCTTGTTGGCAGAAATGCTGGCCAAAGATGGAGTCTAATGGACGCTGCCTGAGAAACTGACAGAACTGACTTGCCATTATGGGGTTAACTCTTGTGACCCTGCAATTAAACCTCCTCCCATTTGTTTTCCTTTCACACTCTAGCCTTGACAACACTCCCTGCCTGCTTTTCTCCTGCCCAAGTTAGCAACTGCTGACCTTTGCCCTTTCTCTCAGTATATTGTCTCTGGAATGCTTGTGAAACAACATATAGATAAACAGTACTTATATTCCCAAATTATGTAAATGTACATCTGTGTCTTTGATGATAACCATATGGAATGCCTTGTTCTCTGTAGTGGTGTAAATCATGTGCTCTTAACACTAGCTGTGTTTGATCTTATTGGGTATATAAGGAACTGAGGTCTTTGTGTAAATAATCAGCTGCTGAAATGAGAGCTCTGGCCCTCCTGACAAACTATTATGATTAATAAATATATATCCGTCTTGCTCGCAGTCTTTCCTCAGCCTCTCCAACTGATAGAGATCTCATTTACATGCCATGACATTCTTTTTTTTATTTAGAGAATTCTTTTCTTTCCGGTACTTCAAGATGCTCCAGATTTACCTGTACTTTATATTTCAGATGATCACATATTTTCTCCAAAGATTCCCCTTTCCTTTTACTAGAAAACATTATTTATGGATGGGTATAGTGGGTATGGCTCTTGCCTTGCACACAGGAGACCTAGTGCAAACCCCAGTACCTGCTATGATCCCTTTAGTCTACCAGGAGTCATACCTGAATGCAGAGCCAGGAGGAAGCCCTGAGCACAGCTTGGTGTGTCCCCAAAACATCCACAAAATGGTATTTAGAAACCAAAATCATAGTCTTGAGGTTGCTCTTTGCTAATGGGGCATCACTGTGTCTCGTGGCAGAGGTCTTTTAATATATATATATATATATATATATATATATATGCTACTAAATGCATACACACATATATTCATATTGATATGTTTGACTCTAGACCTTACATTCTTCACTTATTTATTATTATTATTATTATTATTATTATTATCAGTAACCATTATAGACCATTAAAGAATATTATAGAACCATTATAAAATATTATTATTATTACCAGTAACTGTCGGGAGCGCCGCTGGGGTCCCCCGACAGTGCCGGGAAGCGAGTTCTGTTCTACATCCGGCCGGCGGGGAATGGATGAAGACTCAGGAATCCGATGCAGTTTTAAAAGGGCTTTACTATCACAGGTTCCAATATACAATCCAAGAGTAGGGAAAACCTCCGGACTCTGGGTTCCCAGCTAGGCCCCAGTCAGGTATAGGCCAAGATGGCTGCCACCACGTGTTGAGGCCCAACAGAGAATGGAGAGGACGGAGAAGCAAAATACCAAGGAAAGCCAAAATGGCAAAAGGGGGAAAAGATTGAGAAATTCTTTCTTATTACAGCTTATTTTATAGCTAGGAATCCCCCAAACTCCCCAGCCCAGCCCATTCTGGGCTGAGCTATCTAGAGATGAAAACAGGAAAATAGCTTTATAGAAATGTAGCAACTTCAGGAAACCATCTGGTTGTTTACAAGGACCCAGAGCTAATTAAAAGCCTCCTAGCAGAGCTGGGAGAAGCTATAAGCTAAATGTAACTTCCCCTGGCAGGAAGGATCAAATGCCCTCAGGTAATTTCTCTGAGCACCTCACCTAATATCTTGAGCCAAGATTTGCCTGGAATTGCCTTTTATAGGGTAGAGAAGGGGGGTTTCTGAGATGACATGTCTCTGTACCAAAGACTAATACTAATGGCAGTTAAATATTTCTCCAAGCTTTCACAAGAGTCTCGGTCTACTTCACGGTAGTTTTGTATTTTAGTTGCCTTTGAGTTATCAGGGAGCCATGCTTACTTGCTTGGAGGCAAACAGCACTTCTCTCTTGGTCTGTCTAATTACTTAGAGATCCAACGCGGCCAGGCAAATATGCTGGTAAGATCTAGCTAGTCCCACGATGATTGTGGTAGCATGAGAGAATATTTATACCATCCAGTACAGAATACATGGTCAGATAAGACTGCCACATTCAGATTACCCCCTATCTATGAAGTGACCTGCAGGAGGCAATCCAGGGCAGATGCAGAGGCCTAGGCTTTTAGGTGTCCTGCAACAAGTAACCGTTATAGACCTCATTCCCATGACTTGATGGAATGGTTTGAGGCTCTTTATGTTCCTGGAGAGCACAAATGCCCTTGGGTTATCTCGCATTGACAGGACATATTGAGAAGTTACTGGTGCCCGCTCGAATAAATCAATGATCTACGGGAAGTCAAGTGATCAAGTTATTATTATTATTATTATTATTATTATTATTATTATCATACCACAGTGAGATATACAATTACAAAGTTTTTCATAATTGGATTTCAGTCATACAGTGTTCCAGCACCTGTCCCTCCACCAGTGCCCTATTCGCACCACCAATGTCCCCAAATTCCTCTCCCACCTCCCCAGCCTGCCTCTATAGCAGGCACTTTTCCTTTTGTCTCTCTTTCCCTCCTTCCCTCCCTTCGTCCCTCCTTCCCTCCTTCTCTCTCTCTCTCTCTTCTCTTACACATTGTGGCTTGCCCTACAGACATTTAGGGTTTATCAAGTAAGTCTCTTTGTTCATATTCAATGCTGGGTTCTAGTTTGGCGTTACCATTTCACACTAATGAATGCCATCATTCTATATCTGCCCTTTGCCTTCTGACTAATTTCACTCAGGATGATAACCTTCTCTCACTGATAATGAGAAATTAGCTTTTATATCTATAATGGTTTAGCACATTTATGCAACTTTCACAAACATGTAATATATTGCTATGCATGTACTAAATTAGCACATCTAGTTGCCATATCAACTATATCAGTTTACTTTTTATTTATTTATTTTTGGTTCTTTTTTATTTTATTTAATTAAACATTTTATTATACCACCATGAGATATACAATTACAACGTTGTTCACGCTTGGGGGTTTCGGTCACATAGTGTTTCAGCACACGGCCTCCACCAGTGCCCATTTTCCACCACCAATGTCCCCAATTCCCTCCCCCTCCCATAGCCTGCCTAAATGGCAGGTTCTTTATCTCTTTTTTTCTCCCTCTCTCTCCCTTCCTTCTCCTACACATTGGGGGTTGCACTACATACACTTGGAAGCCATCATGTGCATTTTTGCCTGTTTTTAATGTTCAGTTCTATGTTGTTATCAGCCCTTTCGACATTTATTCACACATGTTCCCTTCTCTGTCTTACCTAACCTCTGACTCCCTCACGCTTTGCGGTAATTTCCACCTTTGGTAAGACCACCTGATATATTTATGTCATGCAAATACATGCAGTCATTCTAGGTCTCTCTCTTTCCTTCTGACTAATTTCACTCAACATGATCCTTTCCATGTCCATCCATTTATAGGCAAATTTCATAACTTCATTTTTCCTAACAGCTGCATAGTATTCCATTGTGTAGATGTACCACAGTTTCTTTATCCAGTCGTAAGTTCTTGGGAATACTGGTTGTTTCCAAAGTTCTGGCTATTGTGAATAGTGCTGCTATGAAAATAAAAGTGCGGATTGTGTTTCCGCTGTGTGTTTTTGGCTTCCCAGGGTATATTCCCAGGAGTGGCATGGCTGGGTCAAAAGGGAGCTCAATTTCTAGTCTTTGGAAGAATGTCCATATTGTTTTCCAGTAAGGTTGTGCAAATCAACATTCCCACTAACAATGTATGAGAGTCCCCTTTCCCCGCATCCACGCCAGCACTTGTTGCTTTTACCCTTTTGAACATGGGCCAGTCTCTGTGGTGTGAGGTGATATCTCATTGTTGTTTTGATTTGTATCTCTATGATGATTAGTGATGATGAGCATTTTTTTCATATGCCTTTTGGCCATTTGAATTTCCTCCTTGTCAAAGTTTCTGTTCATCTCTTCTCCCCACTTTTATGGGTTTGGCTGTTTTCTTATTATATAGCTGTACCAGTGCCTGATATATCCTGGATATTAACCCCTTATCAGATGGGTATTGGGTGAATATTCTTTCTCATTCTGTGAACTGCCTTTGTAACTTAGTCACTGTTTCTTTTGAGGTGCAGAAGCTCTTTAGTTTCATGTAATCCCATATGTTTATCTTTTCTTCTAGTTGCTTGGTTAATTGTGTTTCACCTTTGAAAATGTCTTTAGTTTCAATGTCGTGGAGGGTTTTTCCTATATTTTCTTCTATATACTTTATGGATTCAGTTCTGATATTGAGATCTTTAATCCATTTTGATCTGATTTTTGTGCAAGGTGTTAGGTCCAGGTCCAAATTCATTTTTTACATGTAACTGTCCAGTTTTCCCAGCACCACTTGTTGAAGAGGCTTTCTTTACTCCAGTTTGGACTCTTTGCACCTTTATCAAAGATTACCTGATCATGTCTTTGAGGGTGGGTGTCAGGATACTCAACTCTATTGCAGAGATCCACAGGCCTGTTTTTATTCCAGTACCACACTGTTTTTATTACTGCTGCTTTGTATTATAGTTTGAGGTTGGGAAAGGTGATGCCTCCCATCTTCTTCTTCCCAAGGATTGCTTTAGCTATCCGTGAGGGTTTATTATTCCATATGAATTTCAGGAGTGTTTGGTCAATTTATTTAAAGAATGTCATGGCTATCCTTATAGGAACGGCATTGAATCTGTACAAAGCTCTAGGGAGTATTACCATCTTGACAATGTTAATTCCTCCCCATCCATGAGCAGGGAATTTGTTTCCATTTCCTCGTGTCCTCTTTTAGTTTTGAAGCAGTGTCTTGTAGTTCTCTTTGTATATGTCATTTACACACTTGGTTAAGC